>OMKZ01023284.1:14105-45049 GCA_900302535.1 Neoniphon sammara
AAGGCTACATCTGCCGGTGACTTGGCAGTGGATGCACCTGATGCACCTGATGTAGCCACAGTGCGTAATGCAATACAATGTCATTTTTACGTGCTTTGTGAAAAAGTAAAAAAAGTATTGTAATTGCAAGTAAATAGTCTAATACTTAGTGTCTGTCAAACAGGATTATTATTATTTATATATATATATTTTTTTTTTTCCTTCCCCTTTGAAGTTGTGTCTCTCAGTTTAGCTTATCTTTTTTTCTCTGGTTTGTAGCTGAACAATATTAAAATCCTCCTGCTTGTTTTAGCTCTCACTCTTACCGTGTGTATTTTTTTGTTCCCTCCGTACTCAGGTCTCTGGTCCGGTCTAAATTATTCCCAGAGCTGGAGAACCGAACACCAGAGGAGCCCCCAGTCGAGATCAAGGACCCTCTTCCTGAGAAACTGCGTAACTCTGTGGTAAAGATCACTCTCTGCTTGCCCTGCAGTGGCACTCTTTCACATTTATTTGTAGAATCCAGGCGTAATGATGATTTGTGTGGTCAATTGTGAATACATCTTCTTGTGCACTCTCTCTGTCTTGCAGAAAGAGATTCTTCATTCAGACCTCGTCATGTGCCCTCTCATGGCTGTGATTACCTTTGCCATTAGTGCCAGCACAGTCTTCATCGCTCTGCAAGTCAGTTGGAGCAGGGATCATGGTCCTGTTGTAACAAAACATTTATCAGAGGTTTACAGTAATGAGTGTCTGCATATCTTTGATGGCCACTTTTCTCCCTTTTTCTCTTGATCCACAGCCTGCTCTTAGTTTTGTCCTGTACATCCTAGCAGGAGTGGTAGGCTTCCTTACACACTATCTCCTGCCTCAGCTTCGCAAGCAGTTACCCTGGTTCTGCCTGGCCCACCCTGTGCTCCGCTCCAGAGAGTACAGCCAGTTTGAGGTTCGAGGTGAGTGTCTACTTTTTCTTCCATTTCGACCTACTCATTGGCATACATGCACACATAGCAGGGAGCAGTACCTTCAAAATCTGAGAAGCAAACAATGAAAAACTGGAACAATCAAAGTATCCCAACTGCAAAAATCTGCAAGGAGAAAGCAAAAAAGCAGTACTGACCCTCAACATGTTCAGCTGAAATTCAGAACAGGTCATAAACAGTAAGCCATACCCACAGTGGTTCGAATATTCATCTCAGTTTAAATGTACTCAATAACTCTCTTCTGCTAGTTTGACTGATTACACAGCTGTGAATTTTTTTCTGGTGAACATGAAGGGAAAGGCTCGAGTTTGGATTATACTGCCTCTAGTAGTGTGTGACATTGTTTCACCTTCTCTCTGCTGCAGACGCTGCTCAGTTGATGTGGTTTGAGAAGCTGTATGCATGGCTCCAGTGTGTGGAGAAATACTTCATCTACCCAGCTGTGGTGCTCAACTCTCTAACAACAGAGGCCCGAGCTGTGGGCCAGAGCCATAAAGAGCTGGACATCTAGTAAGTGCTTCCTCCATCTTGTCTCCAAGCTACTTCACCTTGCACACTCTTTAGTCACTGCTGAGTGTGTCAACTGCAGCCATTGTGTGTGTTGGAACTACAAATGAGTTTTAAGATGTTTAAAATGTGCCTCACCATTCATGTCATCGTTTTCCCCTCTGCCCATTGACCAGCCACAAAAACAGTTGCATGTTTGACAATGTACAGTAGCCTATGTGAAAGTGACTTAGCAGACTTAGCTAAGCATAACAAGTTTGTGAGTGATAACAGAAGTTCAATACTTTTGCCCAGCCTCTTGTTCCACCGATAAACTGTTTTATAAAAGTCTGCCAACTGATATGGATAATACATTATTACCAAGGTTAGCTTCATGTCACTGACAGACTTAAAATTATGTTATACATGCTCAATAATGTTGTCAGTACTGACGTAGGAGTAAACATTTTTAGAAACATGAGAAAAAGAAAGAAAGAAAAAAACTCTTTCTCTCCCCCTACTTTGTGCTTCCACTGATCAAGGCACGCCTTCAGACATCACAGGCCCTGGCTGGCACATAAGGGTTTCAAAATGTTCAAGTTGTTAAAGTAATCTAATGTAAACACTTATTTTGCTCCTCTCTATTTCTGATACCATACAGTAGTGTAGCTCTTTCCTGGTAAAAATCCTCTGCCACACAGAGAGCGGTGGATTTTACATGTATTTTAGGTTTCACTGTCATGTATTCGCCACACTCTACATTGAGTGTCATTATTATTATTGTTATGATTGTTATTGTTATGTTGGGTCAGTGACTACATTGAGTGCAAAATACCAAGGCAATGACAACTTATCACCAGACAGAAAATTGCCTAGGTTTGGAGATGTTGTGTCCCTCCCTGTTTTTTGTAGCCTTGTATGTTAACATGTATCACTCTTCCTCTTCCCCTCCTTCTGTTTCTCCAGCAGCCGAGCTCTCTTCATCTCTGTGGCGGGTATGAAGCTGCTGCGTTCATCCTTCTGTGCCCCGTCCCAGCAATATGTCACGTTGTGCTTCACCACACTCTTCTTCCAATTCGACTATCCGCATTTCTCAGAGACCTTCCTAGTTGACTACTACTTCATGTCCATTCTCTTCAGCAAGGTTAGAACACACGCCTCATTTCACAGGACTTTTTCATCACATGAATATGATTATTCCATATTATTTCACCCAACTTTACTACCCATTATTCACCTCAGTGGGCGTCTGTATGTTAATTGCTGCTGCATCTACAGTATAGTGACTATACTTATGCAGGTTCTGGTGTGTTTTCTGATGTATTTATGCTGTATTTGTTCCTTTCTCAGATGTGGGATCTGCTGTATAAGCTGCGCTTTGTGCTGACTTACATCGCACCCTGGCAGATCACTTGGGGCTCGGCCTTCCATGCCTTCGCTCAACCCTTCGCTGTGCCCCGTATCCTTCAGAAGCATTGGTCAGCTTGTCTGTTTTTGTGATAATCTGTTGATGCCCTAAGGACAAATTCATCTTTTTTTGCTGTTCTGTTGCTCTTTTTTGCTGCTCAGGTCAAGGGTCACTGTTCTACAACTGATCCTTGACCTGGTCAGGGATTCAAAGTAGTGTTTTTCCATACAGCAGCATGCCGCATTTTGTGAGTATTGATGGACCTTGAACAGTTACTGTATTGTTGGAGATTAACTTAACTCCTTAACTCCTCTGCCACTCCAGACTCTGCCGTGCTTTTTGTCCAGGCTGTATTTTCTGCCATCTTTTCCACCCCTCTCAATCCTGTCCTGGGCAGTGCTGTATTTGTCACCTCATACACCAGGCCTGTGAAGTTCTGGGAGCGAGACTACAAGTATGTTTTAGATTCTCTTAAAGTGTGAGACAGCATCTCATCAAATCCACATCCGTTAGAAAGTGTCTCCGTTACATTTGAATCATTGATCTTTCCTCTGCAGCACCAAGCGGGTCGATCACTCCAACACAAGACTCGTCACCCAGTTAGACCGCAACCCAGGTAAGATACAGTATTCTCATTGTTTAATCATCATCACTTTTTAACTATGAATCATTTTCATTCCTACGCTATAATGTTGGTCTTTGCTTTTTTTAAAGGGGCTGATGATAACAATCTGAACTCGATTTTCTACGAGCACCTGACACGGTCTCTGCAGCACAGCCTATGTGGAGACCTGCTGCTGGGCCGCTGGGGCAACTACGCCACAGGCGACTGCTTCATCCTTGCCTCAGACTACCTCAACGCTCTGGTGCACATCATCGAGATTGGCAATGGCCTGGTCACCTTTCAGCTCAGGGGGCTGGAGTTCAGAGGTCAGCAGCAAGGCTTACTGTATTTAGGTTGTAATGCAAATTGTAATGCTTTTCAGATATAAATGTACCATTTTTTAAAAATTCACCACCCATCTTGTTTTCTATCAACCTTTTTTGGGGGGGGGGGCATGTCTACTTTTGATGCAACTCAGAGTTTTTTCTTTTCTATCTAGAGCTCCTGTCTGGCTGTTTTATTTTTGTTGTGCTCCTTATTGGAATGATGACAGTTTCTTTTTATAATCAAAGTAAGAAATCAAGATGCCTTCACTGCTAACAGTGACGCATTTTAATACTTTGATGCAGGTATGCAGTGCTGATCTGCATTTTATATCTTTATAAGACAAGTAAGGATATATGCTGTGTAATACTTTTTAAACAAGCATGTTGAAATTTGTTTGTCCTAAAAGCCTGATAGCTTTCAAATTAGCTTTTTTGTTCTTCGTACATTAAATAGGGCTTTTGCTTTTCTTAGGAATTCAAAACAAAGCACTGTACAATAAAATATATAATGAACTTGCAGACTGCAGCAAAACCTTTTAGAAGTATCACTTTAAGGGCAAATAAGTATCAGGGCAAGGGCAGGTAAAAGTTCAGATGTGGTAAGCATTGTAAGATTCTGTACTAGGTCTTACACATTTGAGGCCTGAGTTGGTGCAGCAGATCCTCATTCATCAAACCACGTCTCTGTCTGTCCAGGCACCTACTGTCAGCAGAGGGAGGTGGAAGCCATCACAGAGGGAGTGGAGGAGGACGAGGGCTGCTGCTGCTGTGAACCTGGCCACCTGCCGCACATGTTGTCTTTCAATGCAGCATTTGGGCAGCGCTGGCTGGCATGGGAGGTGGCTGCCACCAAGTATGTGCTTGAGGGTTACAGCATCAGTGACAACAACGCAGCATCCATGTTGCAAGTATTTGACCTTCGCAAGATCCTCATCACCTACTATGTCAAGGCAAGTAATTTGAATTCAGTGGTTTAAGTTCTTAACTTTTGCCGCTGTTATTTTGTTCTTTGTTTTTGCCAAATGTAAACATTTCAACATAAAATTTCTTTATCTCAAGAGATTGAACTTGGCGTAATTTGGATCATGTGTTTGTTCCCCTGTACAGAGCATCATCTATTATGTGAGTCGGTCTCCAAAGCTGGAAGAATGGCTGACTAATGAGACGGTTCAGGAGGCTCTGCGGCCTTGCCTCGCCCCTACCTACGTAGACAGTGATCCCACCTTCAACCTGAACATTGATGAGGACTACGACCACAGAGCCTCAGGCATCACTCCCTCTGCCTTCTGCATGGTTTACTTGGATTGGATCCAGTATTGCAACAGCAGGCGTCAAACGGTCAGGCTCTTAACACTCCTGCCTAGCATGTTTTTTTTTTGTTTTTTTTTTGTGTGTGTGTGTGTGTGTTTTGGTTTTCCCGGGCGTTTTTGTGATGTTGCTTTTACTCTGCCAGTGCCAGACTTAGCATATTTTTCCAAAAACAAAATTTAAAACCACATCCACTTTTAGTTAAATTATGTTCAGAGTTCTGTACAGGCCAAATGTTCTGTAACAAATAACAAAGAACTTTGCCTTTGAATGAGTGGAAACATAACTAGAAACAAAAGCTTTCATTCAGTAACATCTGCAAATCAAAAAACATTTGAAACTGACTAAAGAAAAATGGAAATGGGAGAAAGCGGCAAGGAAGAAAAATTAAAAGAGAGCTTCTAAGTATCAGACTATGTGTTTCTCTTCTTTTACTTTTGCTTTGCTTTGCTAAATATTTTGCCAGTCTCAGCCTAATTATAACTGGATATGACAGCTAATACCAAATATATTTGATTGATTTGATTGTTCTGAGACACATTTTTAGAGTTGTGAATCTAGGTGAATAATATTTTTTCTCAGCTAAAAGTGGCACTCATGTGTAGGCTGCCACTTAATAATTATAGAAAGTTTGTGCTCATTAAAATTGTCTATATCCTTTGTTGAATGGGATAAGATTAAGAAAATATACAATATCCCATGACTCACCTTCAGCACACAAACATGTTGTGTCTTTGTGTTGTAGCCGGTGAGTAGTGAGAGGGATTCTCCCCTGGTCAACCTCTGTTTTGGGCTGTGTATCCTGGGAAGACGGGCCCTGGGCACGGCCTCCCACAGCATGTCTGCAAGGTAACACTACCAGACCATACTGCCATCTCACTCACTGCAGCCTTATACCGCTCATCATTCCCTACACATGTGCTCACAGGAGGTAATATTGTGGGTTTATCCTTTTGACAGCTTGGAGCCATTCCTCTATGGCCTCCATGCCCTCTTCAAGGGAGACTTCCGCATCACCTCCCCCAGGGACGAGTGGGTATTTGCTGATATGGACCTACTGAATCGAGTGGTGGCTCCAGGAGTACGGATGTCCCTCAAATTGCATCAGGTAAGACTTATCTAACAGCCGTAGGCATTCAGTAGGCATTTCAGTACCCAGTCACACAAGGGTTGCAAGGCTTGACATTCAGGTGAAACTTCCATTTGCTTCCTAAAAGCTCTGTATCAAATTGCCCTGGAAAAATAGCACTGGCACATCTAAATAGGGATGGAAAAACAGCCTGTTTATGATTTTTTTCACTGTATACCTGCATTTGCCTTGGGGCGCACCAGCGGCTCAACTGGTAGAGCGCATACCGTTAAGGCTAGATCCTTGTCACAGCGGCCCGGGTTGGAGTCTGGCCCGAGCCCTTTGCTGCATGTCATCTCCTCTGTCTGCCCTGTTGTTCCTCTCTCTCTCTACTTTGACTTTCTAATAAAGCAAAAAATGCCTTGTGTTTGCCTTGTAGCATATACCGTATTTTCCGCACTATAGGGCGCACTGGATTATAATGCGCACTGTCAATGAATGGTCTATTTTCGGACTTTTTTCATATATAAAGCGCACCGGACTGTAAGGCGCATTAAGCGAAACAAAACAGATAAGTCAGTCAGTCAAACTTTAAAGGCTTTTAAGGGCGCCTTATAGTGCAGAAAATACGGTATATGTTATCACTGAATTGCTTGTGTTGGCAACATATCTAGTTGATAATCCATTATTTCAGTTTTCCGTAAAGTTTAGTTTTCCATTTAGTGTCAATGGTTTCACTTAATTAATTATTTTAGGAGAAACTATTCCTCACATCCAATTAAACAAACACACAATCTGAAGTTTCCACCCAAGACAGAAGATTTTAAAAGAGATTTTGCTCTCAGTGACAGCTGCTTTGAAATGAGACTAAAGCAGTAGAAAATACCAATGTATAACAAGGGCACATTAGGATAAAGGCTTAAAATGGCAGTGAGAAAGTGTATTGGGAACAGCAGTACTCAGCGTTGTATGGAACATTAACTGGTAACATTACCCACATTCATTTACAGTGAAGCCCAGGCAGGCACCGGTGTAAATTGGTCAAAACAAGATTTATCAGCTGGCAAGAAGTTATTCAGAAGAAAAATCTTAAGTAAACTGAAATCTAGCTTTGTTGTAGCAATGTGACCTGTAAAATCTACCAGCCCACCAGGCAATGCTTCATTAGGCAGTATAGAGATGATTAATAATGTGTCCAGACCTGTGGTATGACTGAGTATTTCTGCCACTGAAAATGAAATGAGATCAACCCTGTAATCTGCCTGTCCCCCAGGACCACTTTACATCTCCAGACGAATATGAAGATCCCATGGTTCTCTATGATGCCATCACAGCCAATGAGGAGAAGATGTTGATATCACATGAAGGTGACCCTGTGTGGCGCAGCGCCATCCTGGCAAATATGCCATCACTGCTGGCCCTGCGGCACATCATGGATGATGGCAGCGATGAGTACAAGATCATCATGCTCAACAAGCGGTTCCTCAGCTTTCGGGTCATCAAGGTCATAATTGTTCTAGATTATGATTTGTTGTCATGCCATTTCTGGCTTGTTTTAACAATAGGTCACGTCAGCTCCACAAATCCAACAGCAGTTTTGGAGTCATGTATTACTTACTGTTTATTATTCTGCTTTAATACTCTATAAATTTCAGCAGCATTCCTTGGACATTCTGGTAGTTCAGTTGGCCTCGGTGCACACAGTATACCTGCAATGTTGTGGGTTGGTATCCAGCCTGGGACCTTTGTCGCATGTCATGCGTCTCTTTCCCCCAGTCTTTCCTCTGTCTGGCAAAAATAATACATCTACAAGCGAGATTTGCTGGTATTGCATTTAAAACGAACTGGATAACCAATAAAAGTTTACTAATTTTCCAGCTTATAAGTTGCCATCACAACCCTTTATTTTATTTTATTTATTTTTAGGGCACTCTCACTTTGAATGTGGACTAGGATGACAGTGTTGTGCTTAATCCTCAAGGTTTTTCATTGAGCCAGATATGGGATAAACCTTATAATGTTGTTGTCCATTTAAATGGTTTTCTCCTGACTGGTCTCTGTGCTGCCCTCTACAGGTGAACAGGGAGTGTGTGCGTGGGCTATGGGCGGGGCAGCAGCAGGAGCTGGTCTTTCTGCGCAATCGTAACCCAGAGCGTGGCAGCATTCAAAATGCCAAGCAGGCCCTGAGGAACATGATCAACTCATCTTGCGACCAACCCATCGGCTACCCCATCTACGTGTCGCCCCTCACCACCTCCTACGCCGGGGGTCACAGCCAACTCCGGTCTGTGTGGGGAGGACCTGTCAGCCCGCACAACATTTACACTTGGCTCATCAGTAGCTGGGACAGGTACATGGCTTGAATTTCTTTTTCAGTTTCCCAAACAGCGACGTCAATGTGGAAATTATTCAGAGAGCTTACCTCCATCTCTCTGCAGGTTACAGAAGGGTTGTGGCGCCGGCTGTAACAGCGGAGGAAACATCGAGGACTCAGACTGTGGAGGCGGCTCCACCTCCATCTCTACCAACCCAGCTGCCCACACCACCCAGAGTACACCAGCCTCCAGCCTCCCCCAGCCTCACATCACCACTGTACAGCCCTCAATGGGTGAGCCCAAAACCCTCAGTCTCTTTCTACAGGCTGTAGTAATATTCCTGTTCAGTACTGATCACTAATTTTGGCAAGAGCACCACTTTGTGACTAGAATGAGTCATTGCATAACCCACAAATGCTTGGGGGTCATTTCTATATCAGACGGAATGCAGTAATTAAGCCTTGGACCTTGGATTTTTGTCTCTTCTCACAGAACAAAAGCATCAACTGTCAGACTATCATTGTTTTGGTGTAAGCATTAATTTTCACATCTTGGACTGATTAACCTGCTGATTTTTGTTGTCATCATTATGCATAAAATGTATTAATGCAGAAAAATGTAATGCATTCAATTATAGATTGGTATAAAAATATCTCTTCCTTGTTTTGAATTCATGTGGTAACATTCAGTGATGCTGGCTTAAGCTTCAGCTGTACATGGAGACCCTCTTAATCTTTTAGGAGGGAGAATTCATGCCATGTGTGTGCCTGCCATAAGTGTCATATTTTAAGCTATAATATAAACCTATAATTTGTCTCCCTATTATGGCAGTAAATTAAATGCTGCTTCAAAAATACATTTAAGGGTTTTGCTAATCAGAATGCCTTTCATTCTTCACATGCAAAGAAAAATAGGAGATAAAAAAAATAACATTGAGAAGGTTATGGAATTGTCAGACAAGCTAATTAGCTATGCAGTAATTTAAATTATATAATTCCAGTAGCAACTGTAAAGTGTGGTTGATGTAAAATGCGTCACTAAAGGTCAACTGTGCATAAGCATGAGAATGCCACCACAGACACCAGCTTTGTAGTGTCTGCAGTAATGCAAAATGCGGGGAGTTTTGTCAGTGGGTGATAGGATTAATCATTATTGTGTGCACTCGATAGGCAATAGATAGAACCTAACAGACATTTATTTATATGTAAATGTTCCTTACTATAGCTTTAATGTAAGTTGAATAAATTTAGTACCCTTTGTTTCACTTCAGGTACAGACAACCCTGTTGGTCCAACCCCAAACTGGCCTCACCACCCGCAGCCCCTCCCCTTAGCCCTGCTCAGCCAATCAGAGGGCAGGATGGAGACAGGGCTGCTCACATCCCTACAGCGCACCTCCTCCATCCAGGGGCTCCTGGGCCAGCAGCTGTCCAGCTCCCAGCTCTCTTTCAGCAGCTCCATGGCTCCTCCTCCCCTGCCAGGCCCAGAGCGTTTCTGCCCAGGGAGTCTCCTGGAGAGCTCAGGGCACAGAGCGGGCCAGCGGGCTGGCCTGGGCCAGGGCAGCGGACTACACTATGAGAGCCACTTTGGCAAATGGAGTCTTTCAGGAAGGAAGGGCTTTAACGGACCGGCTGCAGTGGAGGGGGACGGAGGAACAGTACAGACCATACGCACACAGGTGAGGGAGCAGTGTTTCCTGTTGACTTATATTCATTGAATTTAATGTAACATCCTCATTAGGGCTGCACACTGAAAATCGACAGTTTGAATCATTTATCATAGACACCTGCCTTGAACTGAAAAGCCTTAATTTTCTCATTTTCTTTTTCTTCTTTTTCTTCTCTTCTCTTTCTATTTTTTTAAATATTTTTTAGAGTCAGTGTATATTGCAGTACTACATTACAACAGATCAAAATGCACATCCAAACACATTGCTGCCTGTAGTATTCCTATGATATTTCTACAGTAATTCAGTGGCATCCCTGCTGTTGAAAATATGCATGCTGTACATTGCAGCAAGAAAAAATCCTAGGGAAACACTCAAAGGACAGGACTGAATCAAGGCCTAAGCTAGTCAATGAAAATATGTATTGTAGATGTAAATATGTATTTCAAATTAGCCGACAATTAAAAATCTTTATGCAGGTGTCTTAATGAATTTGTATGAATCTGTTGAATTTGATTATGATTGCTTTGGTTATTAACATGGTCTATCAACATCAAAATTTGTGCCCGTGTATTTTCTTATTGCCCGAAAGACTAAGTGGACTGAAGTAGAAATAGTGTAATCGTTGTCTTGAATGGCCAAGCTCAATTTTATTTAGAGTTGTTAATCAGTGTCTCAAATCAGTGGCTTTACAGGCCCACAGTTTATAGACAACAAATCTGACAGAAAACAAATCTGATTGGACTGAGGCATTTCTGAGTCGGGTGCAGCCCTCGTCCTCATTTCATGGTTCTGACAAACGATCACAGTAATGGTTTACAGCAGCAGTACTGATACACTGGGGTCAACATTTTTATCTCTTATTGTTTTACAGCCTACGCCTCCTGCACCCCCACCTGAGGCCAGTCCGACACAAGATCCTCTGGGAGCCACCCAAACAATGGATGCGACCCTGCTGACTGTAGGGGACCCCCCGACCCCCCGAGAGGAATCCACAGAGCTGCCTTTACTTGAGCACCTGCGCTGAGTTTGCACTGGGACGCCCCCTAGTGATATTCTCTGCAGTGAAAGCACACCCGCGGTCGACTCTCGGTCGGGCTTTGCCCACCTAGACCGGACTCATTCCAGCCTTCTGGACTCATTCCATTGATCCTTGTTCAAAGACAACTAACTTGATACATCCAAGATTTGTAAATCCTCTCATGGAAAATCAACTCTTTTTTCTTTTTAGTTTTTTTGTTTTGTTTTGTTTAGTTTTTTTTCCATCGCACATTTTTCAACCCACTGCAATACTGGATAGATTTGGCTGCATACACACGACTCCTCTCCTTCTCAGCCAAAGGAGTTAAACATCTGATGGCATGCTGAGCTGATGCACGTCAGAACACAGAATTATTTCAGCCAGCCAGTTTATTCCAAAGTCTGCTTTCATCATGTCTCACAAGACTTGTTGATGTTCTCATTCTAAAGGGTTTTTTTTCTGAAAAAAAGAAAAAGAAAAAAAAAAGGCACTCAGTGTCTCTATGGACAACCGAATGGTTGTAACAGTAGTGGCAGGCCAAAAAGGCCAGTGCAATTGTAAGGGATATTTTGCTTGAGTATCGTTTATTTTTCTATACTGGAGAAGGGAGGATCACCTCTGACTTTCTCTCACTTGCAGCGGCAGTGTTTGCATAACCAATCAAAACAAAAAGGAAGTTGAAGATGCTAAGTTGCTGTATGTGCAGGTGAAGGATGAATACCATGATAAGCCTTTTTTTCCCCCCTTTACCATTTTTGCCGGACCTACAGTTGTGTGTCAAATGATATTTATTAAATACCTACAGTTATGACCAGTTCTCAGCAACTCCCAACACTTCTCCCTTGCACATTACACATATTCAATAACAATCATCTTTGTGTCCTCTGGCCCATTTCTTACAGAGGTGCCTGACAACATCGATGCTCAACAGTTCTGTCTTGAAGCAAGTTTCAGGGAAAAGACTCCCTTCTATCCCGGCCAACATGTGGTGCTTTTACCGCTGAGTTTACAGTCTATTTAGGCCTGGGCATGAGTCCTGAATTTGGCTAGCGACTTGGGGATGCGGGATGACTTGGGACGGAGCTGATGCCCATGGATCAGGATGAAGCGGAGGGTAATGCTTACCAGTGACATTGTGTTGATCACAAGACTACAAACTGGGAGTGTTATAAACTAAAGCCTTTTCTGTTTTGGTGAGTGGAATGTCTTTTTTTTTTTTTACTTGAAGAATTACAGATTCCTCAGTGTGTAAGATCCACTGAGTTTGTTTTCTTAGGATGACCGATCAATAACTCCCTCTCTGACAAGATCCAGTCAGCTCTAGACTTCTCAATAGCAGGGACCCAGGCTGCTTTGTTTGGGGAGCTAGCTGCCACCCAGAGGCCCCTCTGTTTTCTTTGCCTGCAGTATGGCCCCTCCTATTACTATACTACTGCTTCTGCATCTCCTGCTACTACTAATATACCCACTACTACTGCTGTTTATACAACAGTTGAATCCAGCGTTTTAGTTGGAAATAAAGTTGAATAAATACTGAAAGCAAAGGTGGAATATTTATTTGATTACTTTTGTCTTAAAGATATCTTTAAAGGGGTTTGTCTATATGGTGTGCTGATATATCAAATTGGAGATAAGATTCTGCCTTCTGTCAACTGTAACCCCCCACCCCACCCACTCCACTATGTTTTGTATCATCGCATTTGTATCATCTCACTGATGGCTGTCTCTTTTTTTTTTTTTTTTTAGTGTGTAATATAACTGGAAGTATTCCTGAGAAGTCACTTTAAGTTGGTTTCTTTCCCACTCTTGCACTCTTTTGCTCCACCACTGTGAAAAAAAAACAAATTAAAACACTGATTGAGGGTTTAAATGGGTCGAAGTAGATCACATAACAAAAATAAATACAGGCAGTCTGATCAAATTCTGCTCCAGTTGTCCCCCTGGGTTCAGCGGCTTTAGGCCAAGGCAAATCAATGCAGGTCCCCTGCCTAGTTGTCTTGTTGTTTCGGTTGAGCGATTCTGGAATAATCTTGTGCCATAGCGTAAATTGTTATACCAGAAAACTGCCTTGTATGCTAGTTTTCACACCAAATAATCTCAAACTGTTCAGTTGTAGGAAAATTGAAAGGAAGCCAGCGTTCTCAGGGTCTATAATGGGAAAGAAATTGACTTGCTGTCTTCTGCGGGAAGCCTTTTTGTCCAAAGGGAGAAAACTGAAACGGGGGAGGGCGAGATCCTAAATGGATGAAGCTGTCACAATTATCAGTCAGCTTGAGTACTAGGTCACGTTCAAATTACACAAGATGCCACTTTTTCAGTTTGTACTCTCTGGGCTAAACATTTCTCCTCACACTGCATGCTGTTATAGTCACATCCTCGTTATACCTACTGGATCAGTCAGTCTTTGCAGCGCTCCTCTCCGAGTCGACACATCCTTATTTGAACAAGGGACACATACAAAGCCAGCCTGTTTCTTTGTCAAAGAATCACATTTCATGAATGTCCTCACTATTGAAGTAATACACAAGAGCTGGCTCCTATCTGTTTAGCACCCCTGAGATTTCCTCCTGTCTCGGCTGTGAAAACGCACCAAACAGGCCAAGAGTGTGTCACTATCCCACGTTAACACGTTAGGAACTTCCTCGACTCAGGAAAAACAGAGACTTTCTGATCAGGGCTGTTTTCTGTTTTTCTTTTATCCCTCTCATTCATCATTTATCCAAAGCAACAGGGAGTTTTTTTTGTTTTTGTTTTTTTTTTTGTACTGGGAGTGAGGAAAGCACAAGTTACTGGACAGACCTGGGTGTCAATAAAAAAGGGATTACTTAATCTCTGCAATTTATGTACAGCATGTTTCGTATATAAATATATATTTAAAATATAAATCTATTTTATTATGATTCGATTTTGGGTTATTTTACATTAAAGACACTATGTTGAGGCTTAGGGGAGAATCTTGTGTTTACCCATCAGAGGAGAGAGCTGGCTCCTGAGTGGAGAGGCGCTCTTCACATTGAATTGTGCAGATTGGGAAGAATCAAGTAATACTTCTTTTGCACAGATGTATCGTACACCATCCCACTTTGTTATTGTTTATTATTTTAGTTATATGGGGAGGGGGGCCTTTTATTTAAGAACTTTAAGTCAATGTTCAAAGTTCTGTACAGTTTTTTTATGTGATTTTTTTTCCTCCTATTTAAATTAAAGCTTTTTGTGTCTTCGTTTGCAAATTAAATGCTGTGAGTGCTTTCATTTTCACTTTTCTTTGTCCCGTTGGTTACTGATTTTTTGGCTGGGGTGTCTTGCATCTAGAGATTTGGCCTTAATTTGTACTGAACTTGCGCGTTTCAAAATGTTTTGTAATTACTGACATACTGTAAAGTGATGCAGTATATTATATAGTCAAACAATTCAATTCCAACTCTCTGCAGGGGAACAAATATTTCTCAATTTCAGGTGCACTTTGAACACCAGTGCAAGCATGGACTTCACAAATTGATTACAAGGAAATAATTATGTATGTATGTATTTTTATATTTTTTGGGTGATTATTCAACTATAAGGTGAATAATAGTTAATGGAAATTTTAAGTCTTGCAACATATTCCAAAATATTTAACATAGATCAGGGCTATTGGCGGATCAAATTTCAGATGTCTCAGGGTTGAATGTGATGACTGAGTCTGGCATCTTCATTGCATGTAGTCACTACATATCAAACACCTTATCTTAAAATCTGGATATTTGGACAGTGTTATATACTTGCCAAGCGTGAGACATTTCTGGGTGATGCAGTGACTGAACAGTGGAGTTTCACATACAGGACTTGAGCTCTGGAGGGCTGAAGAAGATATTTCCTCCTTTTATTATGGACCAGTTAAGAGTTTGATGCACAGATAACAGAACAAACTCCCATTGTGACTTGTGTCTCTACAGTGTATGTGCGCTAATCCAGGTATCTCTATTATCCTCAGCCTGCAAGATAAGGGCAGAATATGTTCTAGTCTTATAGTTGAGATAGAACTTAGCAGACATCTGTTTTCTTTGCTTATTCAAAGGATGGGATTAGACTTGGCGATTTCTGAGACAAACATTTTTTACCAACATTGAAGAAGATTTTTGACCAAATGCCATTTTGACCACTGAGGATTTTAAGGTTGGATTTGACATCAATATGGGATTCAAAGAGGTGATCCTCATATAGCTGTAGATAGAGCCAGCAATCACTAAAATCTTCTCTTTCAGTCTATTACTTTGTGGTTAGGAAAAGCAAGAGGATCTTGTGAGGGTTTGAAAGGTGGCCGTTTGGGAGACACATTTGTTGTGGGAACCAAGTTAAGTAACATTATATGGGTAATCTTTGAGGAAATGCAGTTCAGTACAACATATATGACAGGAATTTCCAAGTAAATGAAAAGACCATCACTGTCAGAACTTGGACATTTTTATTGTAAAAATGTGATTCTTTCACAGGATGCAGTACAGCGATGTGGTGGCATGCAGGGAGCTAGTTAGCATGACTAAAGTTTCATTATCTAGTTGAAACAAATAGTCCAGGAAATCTTTTGTTTGATGCTTCAGTTTCTTTCCCCTACCACTGTGGATCTCGAGAAATCAAACAAACGAGCGCTTTATCAATGAGGGAGTGTACCGTATCTCGTTGTAGCACTCCTCCTCGTCTTTCCCCTCCCTCCACTTCCCATCCTGCCCGGTGCGATGGAGCCACAGCACGAGCACCAGCAGAGCCAGCAACACCAGGGTCATGGATAAGGTCAGCAGCACGCCCTGCAGTATCCCCGAGGAGCTCTCTGGGGCTGGAGGGAGAAGAGAGCGAGACAAAACTGCTTTAATTACAAGTATTTCACAAGAAAATGAAATCACTTGGGGTCTGGAAGCAGGAGTACTGCAGCATATGGGCCAACGGCAGAGGTACTTACCGCTGTAGATGGACAAGTTGACATAGCAGTTCTGTGTTCCCAGGACATTAGTGGCAGAGCAGCGGTACAGTCCAGATGTCTGAGATGACACATTTACAATTTGTACCGAGCCTGATAGTTCCCCTGTTACAGAGAGCAGGAAGGGTCACGTTTAAATGGCTGAACTACTGGGGGAAGGAAGCAGAGTTCAAGTTCATGAGAGGAGTGATACTATAAATGACTCCTTACAAGCCAGATGGGCAAATGAATGTCTTTGTTACTTAGCAAGACTGACAAAGTTGAAAGGAACAGAAAAAATATATTTTCTCTGTTTCTCGTAGTGCAGTCTATCTATTCAGATACTTTCTGTGCGATTTGGTGGGGTTTCCAGTCTGCCATGATCTCCCCTGTCTCCCGGCACATCAAATACAATGAGGCTGGATGGGTTTGTGGAGTTCAAACTGTCAAAAATTGACGTGTGAAAAACTAAACAGCATCAGCTCTTTCCAAAGACAGTGACACAGATACCCGCTATAATCCACAGCCCACGGGGCAAAGAGTTTCTTAAACAGCTATTTCTTGCCAAAGAACACCAGAAAACTGTATCTATCCAGCTCTAATTCAAATGTATTGGGGGCAGATATATACGGTTTGCCAGTGTTCTTCAGCAGGTGTTCTTACATGTGAAACTCACATCTAAATTATTGACAGTTTGAGCTCCACAAAACAAAACAGCCTCATTGTATTGGGTTGCTAGAAGACAAAAGAGATCACAGCAGACTGGAAACCTCCCCAAATCACACAGAAACTATCTGTGCACTAGGGTTAAGTGGGGATTTTTTTTTTATTTATTTTATTTTGCACTATGAGTGAACTGTTTCTTTAAACCAGATGTACAGGATGAAGCACATGGCAGCACCTACCCTCCATATTGATGGGCAATGAGATCTCCTCTGGATTCATCTTATCCCAGTGTATCTCTGGGATGGGGACGCCCTCAGCCACTGTGCAGGAGAGCGTCACGCTTCCCCCCATCTCAATATCTCCATCCCACTGGCACACAGGCAGCGAGGGGGGTGCTGCAACAACCATCAGCTTATCAATCTACAGCACTGTCCTCCACATTTTCACAGTGGCAAGACGATAACGTGCATTGACTCTCACTCTTATTAATCCGTCCAAGGTCCAATCTGATGATTTTGTCTTATTGCTGATCTGATGATTGAAATAACTCAGACAAAAGTTGCAAACATTTCAGTATCCATTCATCACAGAATCTTTTTTGCAATTACTTTTATGGATACATATTGACAGAGTTCTATCAACCAGCAAGACAAAATTCAATTCATATATACTTATGGTCAAGTGTTCTATTAAAAAAAGGCAAGCAAGCAAAAAAGCAATGAGTGGTTCTCTACAAGATGCTCTGGGATCTGTTGGGAATAAAAGTTTTTTGTTGTTGTTGTTTTTGTCAGTGCCAGATGCTGATGATGGGCCAAAAGCAAAATTATGCCCCCTGCTGCTCATGTTTGTGCCATGCAGAAGCAGCAGATTCACATGGGGATACGATTCTGTTTGAAATGAATTTGCCCTCATTTGAATTTAAACACCGTTTTGGCTGTCGTCACAGTTGTATATGAAGTAATTATCTAGCATCGTTTTTCTTAACTGTGATGAGGCCACTGTGAGTATTTGACAGGGCAGGTGCACAGTTTACAGTGTTGAATGGCGATCACTGTTGTATAGGCCCAGACAGCATGATCACCCTGAGGCCCCTACCTCATGCTGCCCTGAAATTTGGGCAAATCTGTGAGATACCTACACAGAACATTAAGGACCAGTTCTCCTATGCCAGGATCTCCTGTCTCAGGTGGGTTGTTCACCATGCAGCGGTAAATACCAGCATCTGATATCCGTGTGTCATTCAGGATTATGTCTGCACTCCAGGGAATACCTGTGCAATGAAGTTGGTTTGTGTAAATTGATCATGTTCTGTCATTATTTTAAAAGTGACAAAATATCCACAAAATAGTTATATTTGAAGCTTATCAAGTAAACATATAAGATTCAGTATTCATTTCATATTCAAAATGCATTTAAAGAACTGGCAAGTTAAAAGGCTTGAAACTGAGTGGACTTAATAACACAATGTAGATACAAGTTTTTCATTGATTATACCTGCAAAACCCACCCTACCAATAAGGGAGGGTTCTTCAATCACCTGGCCATGGTCATACACAATCACCTGGCAGTGAGAGAACCATTGAGAAATAGTTTCAAACTCCAGAATTAGTTATATCATACTTAACATAGCATATAACTAGGTGCTAGTACTTATAATTAAAGTCTCTCATTCTCAATGCAGTGCACACACAGTACATTTGAATTAAAAATATGTACAAGCAAGAAAGTGGGAAATCTGTGCAGCTAATTCCATTTTTAGGATGCATGACTCTGCATTTTTCCAGCTTTCCAGCTAATGAAATGGCATTCTGTACTATCTGACCAATCAGATTGTCTGGCTGCAACCACCCCGCTGCATGAGAAAGCATCTCAGACATGCCTGTAATGAACTGTCTGTATGGGGTGCAGACCTGTATAGGGGACTCTGGGTCGGAGAAGGGTGCCAGGGTCCAGATAACATTGAGTCTCGACAGAGGGCTTGTGGTAAAGAAGGAGCAGGGCAGAATGACAAAGTCCCCTTGGACCACTTCCAGACTGGATTCCCTCATGGTTACCCTGAGTGCAGCTATGAGAGTGGACAAGGAAGAAAATGACAAGGGTTTATGGTCCATAAAAACATTACAGAAGCAGCAAATCATAATTGTGCAAACATCCGTGTAAGATAACGATAAGATGGCAGGAATGAATGTCAAACCCTGGGTTGTTTCTCAGATATATTCTTGTAATATTTTTGGAGTTGAGTTTTTACAGCTCAGTTTGAACTTGCCCAGGGTTCTGTGGATAAGCCGACTGCGCCCGTCCTCCCTCGCCTCCCTCATTACTGAAATAATGAACTCTTCCCCCGCCTCTGTGGCATCCTCAGGCCTTTTGTATGTGTGTGGGAAATCACCATGCATATTGGTTGTTAATTACACTTGACAGCTCTAAGAGGAAGCCAAACCTATCACAGACTGCCTGGACAGAGACTAGAACAACAGCCCATTTCACTGTGATGTTTTCATCAAAACATAAACTGAGTGCATTGTTTTCAAGTGGCCAGTTTGTAAAATGTCATTCAATGCTTATGAGGCCATTCAGAATAAAGGCACTTGTAAGGAAGAATGTGACGTTTATCGGCTTTAGCTACACATCAAAAAGGTGCTGCTTTCCAGTCTGAAGAGGTTGTCTTTTTTTATGATGACCCAGTCGAGGAATTAATGAATGTAGTGAATACACTTGTATCCTTTGAGCCCAAGTATTTCAACAGTGACACATTATGAGGTGAACAGAAAGATTTTAATTGTTAATGTTAGTGCATTTTTGGTCTTAATGGATGAAGACTTAAAGATAATAATCCATTTTTATATGAGCCTCCAAAAGTTAATTGCTAAAATAGTTCTTAATTAAATATTGCTATAGTCAATAATCATTTTTGATATGTTGACAAAAAATAATCAAACCGCTTGATATTTCAGTTAAGTTTCCTTCAAACCCTGTTTGAAAAAAAAAGTATTAAATGCAACTTTATTATGTGTCCAAATGCATTTCCAGGCCTCAAATGGAGTATGATATCAAAATGCACTGTAGTTTTTCAACTGCTCATCCAATAGTGATAATGGTATTTCATATCCAGAGAGATATGAGTATACAGCCAAACCATCAAATCTCTGTCTAAATCGTTTTGGAGCTCACTGTGCAGCCATTAATACTGAATAGCAAAACCGTGGGTCTGCCCTGTAAATGCAGAGATTTGTCTTTATACAGCAGAATGACCAAAAATGAGCTGAAATGTAGACCTATTGGAAAAAGCAGCAATTCTAGTAACTTTGTATATCCCCAAAATACTTTAGGCTGTAACAGTATAAAATTGCCAATATTGTCAATCAAATCAGTTAAGGAGCAACTGTTGTCTTAGTGTATTATTTCCACCCTTCAGGCAGTAGAGGCCTACTCACCATTCTCAAGAGAGGTAAAACACACACACAGGATCCAGATCATCCATCTTCCAGAGCAGCCCATAGCTGGGAAGAAATATAAAAAGGCAAACCTCTCTCCTCTGTGTACAAATTGGTTTCCAGAAACTAGGCATGCATAGCTAATCTACTGAGCATTGCAACCAGCCCCACCCTCCCCTTTATTCTCTCTCCCAGACTAATTAGCCGGTAGGGCTATTGTCAGGCTTAGGTAGATAGGAAGAAATGTGTTTATAATACAATAAATATACTGTCGGACCTTTGTTGGCTTAAGTAAGCCATTATTTGCACCATGCTCATTAAATCATTAAAGGGAAGACAGCATGATTTAAATGTTGTTTTCATCCACATTAGGAGATGAAAAAGTATGTCCATACTACATACCCATATATTACTTATTCAAATTTGGCACATCTTCATAAATGGACATACAGTATATGTCTGATATATATTTCAAATACATGCATCCTCCCATTTTTTCGTTTATGCACATATAATTTACATAATGTTAAACATATGTGGGTTACACATTTATCACCATATCTGAAGGGTTATGTATGGTTATATGTATGGTTCATATAAGACTACATATGTAACATATATAACAACATTTCTCTGGTATGGGATTTCAGGGCAAGCTCATGAGCTAATGTATTTTTCTTCAATAGTATCACTGCACAAAAATGGCTAATTTGGTTAGTTTTACAAGACTGTAAACTAACTAACCTATCATATTTTACTCCAAATGCTTCATTGTCCCACTTAAAAGCAGAATTAACCCTGAGCTGCGTCCCAGACAACTTCAAAACTAATAGTGTTCAGCTACTCCTTAAAAAGACTGGGCTTGATCATATATCCAGATCTGGACCACCTGTGGACCGTAATTCATTGCTGTATTTGGACCGAGTATAATTGGACTGTGTGGCCCGTCACTGGGCCAGACCAATTTTGCTATGTGGTTCTTGAAAATTACCAACATATTTCAAAATTATCTTTTATCTACAAAATACTTGAAAATTTGTGGCTAAGCAGCTCTTTGCTGCTGTGGAAGAAAAAAGCATTTTTGAAACCTTCCAATGTGGTTTCTGGCAGCATCACAGCACAGAGACTGCCCCTCCTAAAATCACAAATGACCTTTTAATGACCAGTGGTGCTGCCATATGTTCCATTCTTGTACTGCTTGATTTGAGAGCAGCTTTTGACACAATCAATCACAGCATTTTATCAGACATACTGAGGAAATGGGTGGGCATATCGGGTACTGCACTGAGTTAGAATCCTATCTTTCAGATAGGAAATTATTTGTCCATTAACAACCATATGTTTTCATTTACTGTCAAGTACAGTCAAGTATGGAGTACCTCAAGGATCAATTTTGGGACCAATTTTATTTTCCTTTTATATGCTCCCATTAGGTAGACATGGTTTTTCCTTACACTGTTATGCTGACAACACACAGCTGTATGTTCCTGTTAAGCCCACTGACCTCAGTAAGCTGAGTTCTTTGCAGAAGTGCTTAGTTGGTGTAAGAAACTGGATGTCTAAGAATTTCCTTCAATTGCACTCAACCAAAACAGAAATTGTTGTTTTGGCTCCAGCAATACAAACATTCAAATACTGCCATCTACCTGTCTGAATACATTGAGTCTGTTGTTTGGAGTTTTGTTTGACTGTAATTTAAACTTTGAGTAGCACATTACAAAACTTGTACAAACAAGCTTTTATCAACTCAAGAACATTGCCAGAATATGACCTATTATAACCATTTACATGCTTTTATCTCATCACACCTGGATTACTGTAACAGCATTTTTACATGCCTAAATAGAAAAACTGTAGACGTGCTATAGACACAACAGAGCTCAGCTGCCAGGCTTTTAACCAGGGTACAGTTTTGAACACATCACCCCAGTTTTAGCCTCTTTGCACTGGCTTCCAGTACGTTTTAGAATTGATTTTAAGGTTATTTTAATTAGTTAAAAGGCACTTAATGTTCTGACTCCTCATACCTCAGATCTTTTATCCCCATACGATCCTGCTTGCACTTTGGGTTCCTCGGGCTGGGGCCGTCTATCCGTTCCAGACTCTTGGCTGAAGCCTGAAGGGGGGCACAGCTTTTGAAATAAGAGGCCCGAGGCTCTGTAACACCCTGCCCGAGGAAAGAAGGCAGGGTGAGTCGGTGGCTTCTTTCAAATCTGAGCTCAAAATGTACTTTTATCGAACCGCCTTCCCTGATTTCATCTGATTCTAGTTTTTATTCTGTTTTACGGGTTTTACCATTTTTTATGTTGCTCGTCTAGTACTCATCTAGTACTTGTAGTAGTGGTAGTAGTAGTAGTATCTTCTCATTTTAAGATGTTGCCAAAAGATCTTTTTTATGACAGACACAGAGTTGTGAACCATCCAGTTGAAAATAGTCCCATATGAAAAGAAGAGTGATGCATTCCTTTATGAATCCAAATAGAACAAAGTTATGGTTTCATATTTTAAGTCTGCATCAAACATGCTGTACAAAGATCTTTGTGCTGTAGTTGAAAATATAGGATGAGAAAGAGAGAAATAGCAGTGTCCGTACTTAAAAGATGGCATCTGTAGTAATGGAAAACGAGGTGCTCACAGCGGACAAGCATGAAACTAACTTGCTTGTTTTCACAAGTTTTCTTGGTATCCTTGCTTTCATTTTGGTCTTGCAACTTGGAAACCTTCTCTCAATCTCCCTGCTAATTATTGCATTTGTTTCAGGTGTGCTGATTGACTAATTAGTCTGGACTGAATCTGGGAATATGGTTTCTCAGAGCTGACAAAAGACATTCTGACCTTTCAGAGAAAGATTTATTTGGTAATCCTATCCTAACTTTAATCAAGCTCAAATGTTGCTTCTGCATTTTTCTCTACTCAGAAAGCGCCATAGTTTTGGTGCCAAAAATCAGGATAATCTCAATTCCACTGCAGAGGTTGAGTTTGTGTTTGATTTATCAAAGTAAAATAAAATAAAGACTGAGCCCTGCTGTTGTGTTTGGTTTGAGTGAAAACCTGCAGACTGTCAGCCCTCCATGTCACATGGTTGACACCTAACAGGAGGGATGTAGTCTGGTCTCACTTAAAATGGATCAATGTTCAAATTGTTGAGCTCATTGCATAACTGCAGATAATTTGCCTCTATGAAAGCCACTGATGAAAAGGTTTGTCATGTCGACATTAAAGGGATAAAAATCAGAACTGAAAAAGATCCTCTTTCCTGCTAGAGAATGAATCGTGCTCATCCCAGCATACTATGTAGAACTGACATTTTATGTGATATAGGGCTATATCAATTTCAACAGCCTGTCCAAATGAGCTCCTTCCTTAAAAAATTAGATTTTGGTTCATTTTCCATCACAAACACCAGGCAGCCTTTCCAACCTGCCACCTCGCTGCCAAGGCAGCAGCGAAAAAACAGAAATTAAGGTTACATACGCCGATTAATGGATTCAAGCCAGTTAAAAGATTCAAGGCTGTCATTGGTCATGACCTGTGTTGGAATGTTCAAAGATTAGTTTCTGACACTCGCAGCAAGTTATGTAGTGATAAGGACATCCATCCAGTTATGACCTATGGGCAAAACAAAGTGCCGCCATCGCTCCCCTTTGATGGATTTGCATGAAATTTGATATGCATGCCTCAAATAAGTCGATCTGCCTGCCAAGTTTCAATGTGATCATCCAAATACACTTTGAGTTACAAGCTTTTAAGTGCTGCACCCATCTCATTTCACCAGTCATGACAAAACCTCCAATACTGGCTGGTGCTTGTGGCACACTGGCCAGAGTTTGTGACATTTAAAGAATGAAATTCAGTGACATGAGGTTTTTAGATTTATTTTGCCTGATATGCCTCTATGTGAAGAAATATACTTACATATAGTTGGTGCTGTTGTTATTCTTTATGACTGGAACCATCATGGAGTTAGTTGATATTAGAATAAAGCCTTTGGCAATTTCTTTGGCTTGTAGTGGCCACACTGCTTACTGGACTTAATATACAACACTGATGCATTTCAATCCATGTATGCAATGCAGCCAACCTTTTCTGTGATTTGAGTAGTCAAATCACACACACACACAAAAAAAAGGTTTGAGAAATTATGTGGCTTTCCAGAAATTCAAAGCAGCTGAAAATCATAGTCCAGCTGAAATGCCCCAAAAGCAGGTCTGCAGGGAGGGCTGGATATGTACAAGTTTAATACCAGTATGACCCATGTATGTGGAATATGGCCTTTTCAAGTTTTCAGATTTGACCTTTTATAATATCACCTCAATGAGCCAGCAACCTGCTGTCACTGATATCAGGTGGTTTGCCTTCTTCAGCTGCAGTTTATGTGCACTCATTCTGCAATGTTTCAATATATGATAACCTGCAGAGAAACTCTATATTTCTCTAATGTGAAAAAGAGACTGAGACACCTTTCCAATGTAAATAAATGAATGAATAAAATGCTGATCATGTTCAAAACAAACTTGCTCATGACTAAACGGCACGAGCAAAGAGGCATTCTAAGTCTGTTCTTACGCAAGATGCTGTAGATTTTGTCCGGCGTTCCCGTCTGTGCGAGCTTGTGCCTGCTCGCTCCTACAGACGACTGAGATGTCGGAAAAGAGGTGAGAGAGGGAAATGACTGCATTACAGGCAGGTTGGCAGTAAGCCTGGATCTTCCCATGCATCATTTGGTGTATGTAAAGTCTTGCACTCGTACAACTGCATACATCACTGGCATGAGGAGCCCCGGTGGGAAACAAACTGCTCATCCTGGCAGTGTCGGTGCTTCACTGTACACACTGAGCAGCAGACTCGAGCACTGCAGCTGACCTCTTTTCAGGGTCGAGAACCAACAGAGCCACTGTTACAGCTTAACAAATTATACAAAATAGTTTAAACACATGTAAAATTCATGTCTTAAATATGTTTGTGAATGCAGTACTAATTTCTGAGAACTGTGTGTTGGTTCCTGAAAAAGTTCAGGACACGCTAGTTGGAAACCCAGTTCAATATTAATATTATTGTGATTATTATTTATTTATTTATTTTATTTTTCCTGGTCACATTTTAAGTGTTCCTTAATGCTTTAACTTTAGTGAAAGTATAAAAATCCAAACCAAACAGCCTATATCACAAGGTTGACTTCTCCCAATTTATTCAAATAATAACAATACATCCAGCACCAGCTTTGTGCGTTTCAGTTGTCAATACAGAATGAAGAGTAAATGAATGTTTACGTTGTTCAGAGTTTAGAAAATAAACATTCCCACCGAAGAGGAAATTGGCAAAACCGTTAAGTGCTTCCTGTAAAGAGTGTTCTTAAAATCAGTAGGAACTGGACAGATATTAAATAATATGCTGAAGCCTTATTGAAGCTGGGTTATTTCAACCAAATACTATAGCTGCTTACGACAATCCCGCCCCGGTTGTCCCATGCAGCGACAGAGCTCATCAATAGCACTGTGCTCACCCCACACCAGTGGAGAAAACACACAGTGTATTTTTAAGAAGAGAAAACACACAAAATGTTTACTTATAGCAAATTTAGACAGCAAAATTGTGTATTCGTGACCATTTAACGAGGACAGGCTTGTGTGTGTGTGTGTGTGTCATAAGTTCTGAGCTCTCTGTGTTAACTTACATTTATCTCTATCTTCTTGTCTACAACATCCTCTTAATTTCATCATCCAGCAGACAAGACCACCCAGAACCCTCCAAAAGATTATGGAACCAAGAGACAGCTGCTCTGCCTGTAGTCTTTATCACATTCACACAAAATCACAGGAAAACTGTGTTGACACACAGACTTCTGCATAAATATATGCCCACTGCTTGGACCTGTAACACTTCCCTTCATAAAACATTTTCAATGTTTTAGTGACATATGGCCAGTCTCTACACTATGCTAAATGATACCTAATTCTTGTCTCTGATGAGACTTGGGGCCTCAATAAATAGAGTATGAGTGAGAGAGAGGAAAAGAGAGAGAGACAGAGAGGAGAGACGAGCGAGACAGAGAGGTAAGCGGAGTGAGTTCTGCCTCTTCCGTTTCAGGGAGACTGGGAGTGACCTGATGGAAGGCTTGCCAATCACAGGAGGATCACGACTAGTTTACACCAATCAGATCACTTCAGTGAGGGGTCTCAGCCTCTCACAGCGGTTTAAGTGACAGTACAGTCCAATCACAACAGCATGGTGACGGGTTTCTCCAGGAACTTGCGGAACTCTGCGAGCCACTGAGCGCCGACGGCCCCGTCCACCACCCGGTGGTCGCAGCTCAGCGTCACCGACATCACGCTGGCTACGTCGAACCTGCAGAGCACAAGAAGGAATCCACGCATCACTATGCTGCAAAACACTGACATCTCTTCAACTCGCTTTAGTATTGTGCATGCAAGCATTTTCAGTCACGACACCGACCCCTTTTCATTATCGGCAGGCAGCAGCCGTTTCTCCGAGCCTCCGACGGCAAGGATGCAGGCCTGGGGAGGGTTGATTATCGCTGAGAAGTTCTTGATGCCAAACATCCCCAAATTAGAGATGGTGAATGTACCTCCCTGGGAAAAAAACACAGCGAAGAACAAAGTTGAAATGATTTGTTGGTTGACAAGTGATGATTTAGGTCGGCGTAGGGACTCCTGTGGGTCTTTTTTTTTTGGTTTGTTGTTTGTTTTCCAAAGAGGAGGCAGACAAAATGTTGTGCTCGGTCCTGCTAACTATCCCCCCAGAAAATCCTGAAATCACAAAATTGCAAATACCCACAGGGCCTAGGGATGTCAGAAAAATCTGTGTTTTTAGTATCAGTAGTACTGATGCAACTTGATATCTCACTCTGTAACTCCGGCAACTACCAATTATTTCTGTTGTAGAATAATCTATCAAATTTATTTTTTGGATTAATCAACTCATAATTTAATCTATAAAATGTTACAAATAATGACAAAATTACAAATTACCAGAACCAAAGGTGATATTTTAATATGAATTGGAGAAAAGCAACCAAACTATAGCATTTGTAAAGCTGTAACTGATACTTCATAAATTACTAAAATTATTAATTGATTATCAAAACTATAATTGATTCATTTTCTGTCAATCACTTTTGTTTAAGCAGTATCTATAACTCAGTGTTCTTATTCTAATGTATCCTGAGCCTGAAAGTTTACATACTGAAACACTTAAAGTTCCAGTCATGATTCCAGGACTGTAAATCAAAATGAGAGCATATAATCAGACCTTTGTATTTATTGTTACAGGAAGATATTTTGTATAATTCCCCTGGTTTGAAATTAACCTTTTGTTGGTCTGCTTTGTTTTCTACTCTAAGGTTACAGGCCAGCATTGCACTTGTAACTCGGTGTTCTTTTTCTAATGTAGCCTGTATGTTTAAAAACCTGACACAAAGTCTCAGTTTCCTTGTTAATGCTTATACAAGGTAGTAGAATGAGATTTCTGTTTTTACCATGGTATCGAATCAGCTATCAAGAATGGTGGGAATTCATTGGTGTTGGTATAAACTAGCAAAATTTTGGACTCAGGACATCCCTAATAAGAGCTGATATTGTGTACAAATGCACACATCATACCTGGAACTCGTGCGGCTGCAGTTTGCCATCTCTTGCCTTGGCAGCAAGAGCCGACACATCAGAGCTGATGGCAGCCAGTCCTTTGGTGTGTGCGTTGAACACTATGGGTGTAATGAGACCGCTGGCTGTACTCACTGCTACGCTCACATCCACCACATGATTCCTACAAACACACACAAGCACACACACACAAAACTCAACCGTAACTTTTTATAACCTCGTAACAGTTTATCCACAACATGGCTACTGATGATAATCCTCGCTACAACAGCTCTTTGTGCATTTGGTGCATGTATACTGAACGTCAATGCTGCTTTATTTATTTGTCTCTCAACAAAAAATAAAACAAAAAAAACAGTTCAGCTAATCCATTTATGCTTTCACTTCTCTGTCACCTGAGTGCCCTCTGCTGGCATAAGGGTGCACCTACACTTGTACAGATTTTACACTGCAGCCAGTGATCAAGTTGTTAAAAGGCCTTTCTACAGGATGGTCACAGGTTTGCTTCCTGGAACATTCATTCATTCACTTTGGATATCAGTACCAGCTATAACTGACTTGGATGCTAAGATGTTTAACATCAGAGGAGCATACAAAATTATTACATATTTTTCATCCTAAAAAAATTCAATACTTTACTCAAGACCTTAATTCCATCTTGACTAGATCTTAAGATTTTGGTAGGTAAACATATGATGGTCCATATGATGCAAGTTAAAGGCTAAGCATTATGATCAGGCCATCATGTATTACCTGAAGATCAGTGGGCCTTAAAAAACAGCAACAACAAAAACGAAAAGTGTGTGTGTTCTTATATCCATTGCAATAAGATACATCATTTTCCAGATATTTTCTAAACTAGGATTAATGAAGAAAAAGCAGTGTGTGTGTGAGCATGTGTGTGTGTTTACTCACTGTCGGATAACAGTTTCCATCCAGGAGGAGTTGGCCTCGGGAACCTTGAGGCAGGCCAGAGCGCTGGCTTTGATGATGAAGTCATTCACACTAAGCTTGATGTTCTGGGCTTTCACCTCCTGCAGAGAGCAGCAGAGACGGTTGAAGGCACAGGAACATCGTTATCTCAGCCCTGCTATGACAGCTGAGCAACAATAAATAAATCAATCAATCTCTGGTCTTGATTCTATTCTGTTTGACTTGACTGTTCCCGCGTGCGCACACTCACAGCGTTGAGCTCCTTCCTGAGCTCCAGCACTTGGTCCATGTTGACATCTATAGACAGATAGTAGTGGGGGATGGTTTGTTTGGACTGCATCAACCTCTGAGCAATAACCTGGAGGGAAGAGGAGTTCAGGCTTCAGCTTTGATCCAGAATTCATCACAGAGGAGGGAGATGTGTTAGTTGACTCTGTTTTGATAAAGTGAGCACATATCTGGACAGTGAAACCATGGAAAAAAAGGCTGCTGTGAAACGTGGAATCACAAGACACAAATAAAGGAATCACAGTGTAAAAAACCCCAGGAAAGTTGTCCAAACCCTGCGAACGGTGCGTGTCAGGAAGTGGACATGACTGCCGTGTAGGAGTTACAGCAGAGGAGAAAGCTATTATGGAACATGATGGACTACCATAAGCCGTGTGCGTGTGTGTATGTGTTTGTGTCTCACCTTGCGGATGTTGCTGATGGGGATGTCTGTGAAGGTCCCTGCTGGTGCAGCAGCGGGTGCAGCAGGTGCAGGAGCAGCTGGAGCTGCAGCTGGAGCGGGAGCAGCAGCTACAGCCTGCCAAAGCAATTATGTCACTTACACTGAAAAACCTGACCTGTAGTGTATATAACCTCCCTGTTTCCTAAAACTAAATGTACTGTTGTGAGTGACTAAAATCCACTGAATGTACAGCAAATGTGGGATTATAATGATAATCCAGATTACTCCATGAGTTACTGTGAAGATGATTACTGGCCTTTATGATTTTAGGATCAAAATGATTTAATGCAAAATTATTTTATCAGCATACTACATTAACATCTTGACTAGTTTAAACTACTGCAAACACTTAAATGAGATTAGGCCTTTATATTGGCAATATAACAATATTCTTATGATTACAAAAGATTTAATAGGCAACCGTAACTGAGAGACACGTATACAGAAGATGGTGGGGGCTTCACTTACAGGAGAAACCTTGGGTGGGACAAAGCTCTCGATGTCTTTCCTGGTGATGCGTCCATCAGGGCCAGAACCTAAATAAATAAAGATCATAGGTCATCTCACTCTACTGCTTCCCAGAGATTTTACTTCCTATTGACGCCACACAACTGAAAGGAAACGCTAATTAATGGGGGCGTAACAATTCATTCACTGGATGAGTGCATCCATAACAGATTTAATGAAAAAATAAATCTGAAAAAAGAAATAAACAGAATGAATCACTGACTTTGGCCTGAATCAATACCTAAAATTGTGTTGATCTAATAGAAAGCTATGAATTGCAACTTTTTTTGTCAAACAAATTATTTTTTATATAGAATAAATAATGGTAAAGTAATTCTGTTGTCTGTTTTTTTTCACGTTTCAGAAGAAAAAGGATGGTCTTAAATTAGTGCAAGTGTTTATTAATAAATATAAAACTTTGGCTAAAATTACTAAATCAAATCGCTCCCTTGAATCACAGTTTACGAACTCAAATTGAACCGTTCCAAAAAAGAAAAATCATTCCTAAATCTAATTGCCAACTAGTGAATCATGAATCAAAGCTAAGCCAAACATTCACACCTCCACTAATCAAATATTTTTTAAGTTTATTTGGGTCCCAGTTTTCTAACAAAACAAGTCTGAGTGTACTCACCGCTGACCTGAGCCAGGTCAATTCCTTTCTCAGCAGCCAGTTTCTTAGCAAGGGGGCTGGCGAACACGCGTCCTTTCCTGGGTGCTTGGGCTGCGGCTGCAGGGGTGGGAGTGGGAGCAGGAGTAGGTGCTGCCACGGTGGGTGCTGCAGCCTAGAACACAAAGTCATAAAACAGGCTACACTTGTACCAGCTATCTCAATACAGGATAGAAACTAAAAAAAATTCTGAAATTCTGACAAGCTACAGTGGAGCTATCAGTCTCTGTGTGGATACGTTCGCTTTTATTTGAGAGTGAGTGTTTTGTGTGTGTGTGTGTGTGTGTG
>OMKZ01023289.1:6466-20871 GCA_900302535.1 Neoniphon sammara
GAGAGAGAGAGAGAATCAGGGTTATTGGCACATGGAGACTGAACAGTCCAAACTCACAAGAATTCTGTTTTTGGATGGAGATTTTTAGCCTGGTGCTAACAGACCCTGCGAGTTCAAATGTGAAACATGAACTGGCGAGATTTCAGTGTAGTGTCTAGGCTAGGAGATATTAGCCTCACTGCACGAAAGTTCCCTGAGTTGTAAATAAGCAGAGTTATAGCATACCATATGGCTTTTCTTGTGTGTGAATGTGTGCCGGGGTGGGGGTGTCATTTATATTGTAAGTATATAATGTTCTAAATCCAACCCTGTGGTGGAAAATCTTGTACCTAACAACCTGGGATACCGCAAGATTTAACATATGAGACAAAAAATGTTGAAATAAAGGGTACGAATAGGGTACTTGTCTCTGGAGTAAATTTTAAATAAGGTGTATTACAACTTAAACATCATCATGGGAACCTCCATCGCCTAAATAAAGTTTTCCTTTAAATATTATCGCCTCTACTTTCCTACCTGTAAATGACACTGCCGTGAAACGTATATATGGTCGCATTGTTAATTAAGCCCATGAAATCTATTGCAAAGTATCGGAATAATTAGCTCCATCGGAAATAGGAGTGCCCTGTCACCAGTGTCAAGCCAGCAATGATAAATTTCTGATTTCCGGTGTACATTCTTCAAAGTAAAAGGCCTCAAGGTGAACACAGCAAGGTTTGTTAATAAGCATGGTACATATTACCTGGGTGAAAACCATCGTCTAATTAAGCAAGAAAATGCAAAATAATAATAATAATAATAATAATAATAATAATAATAATAAAGGTATTACTCAAATTTCTACAATTTATATTTGTAAACATCAAACCCTAAATAGGGATATATCATAGGGATATATGCTGAGAGCGCTCCTGGACCAAATGCACTTTAACAGGAACACGCAGGCCTAAGCCAATGGGAAAAGGCGTTACTCAACAACGCAGTGATGTCAACCAATCGGAGGCTTTGACGCTCCCAAGACCTGAGCGGGTGAATGTGGTCTCGGCAGCGTAGTTAAGTTGGTGAGCATTGTTTTGGTCAACAGAAAGTCGGTGACTTTTCAGAAAACAGTGTGCTGTGAAATCTCCGATTTATGCACATAATTAAGTCCAAGAATGTAATACATCAGAGTGTCCATTTTATCTTCGGTTCGTTACTGTCTCAGCACATTATAGGATTAGCAAAGTCACAACGCTAACCAGCTACTGCTAATGTTAGCTAACACCGAATTTTAACGTCAGTGGAGCACTTTGGTGGATTATCCCCCTTTGTTGTCAAGTCAAAGCATTTCAATTCAAGAGACTCGTGTGTGTGAGTATTTAATCAACGTAACAGCGCAAACTTCCTCAGTGCTTGTCTGTTTCCCATCATAATATTACAACGTAATTTGTGTTTTGTTTTGATTAACGTTACTCATGCGGCTGTTTAAACTTTCATTTTCAAGGTTCTGAAAAAAATCTTCCTTGTGTTCTTGCTTGCCTGCTTATTTAATGTGTCATACTACATAAGCATTGTCATATTTCTGAGTCACTAGGCCTGGTTATTATGGGAGAGCTGCGCAAGTACACTACCATAGTAGTTATATTTCTGTGTGTTTGTGATCTCATGTTCCTGTTTTCAGTGGCCTACACTGAAAATTTCTTATCACCTGACCTTAAGGACTTCTCATTGCTTATGTAACTATTTTTGCTGTCAGTGGCTCAGATGAACAGTTTTCTCTCCTATTCCCAGTTGTTACAGAGTAGAGCGACCAGTGTTTTGGATGGCAGTTGCCACCGCCTCAATGGCGGAGAGCATCATTATCCTTGATGATGATGAAGAGGAGAGTCCCCAGCCCTCTTGCTCCACCACCGCACCTTCCTCTCCATGTACAACCAACCACATCTCGCCAGTCAGAGCCCAGCAGCCTGACCCCACTCACATCACCAAGTCACCTTTTGCGTCTCTGAAGAAGGACTGCCATGCTCTACATGCAGAGAATGAGAGATTGTTCACTGAGGTGAGCTGATGTGCAAGGCACAAAATGTTTGACTTTATCTCCATTGGCCAGTGAGGTGGGTAATTTAAAATAACCACCAGCCTATGTTTATCTATTAAAATGACTGTTTAATTAGATACATGGTGATGGTTGATTTCCTAATCTGATGACATCAGAGATACATCAAAGCCTCATAATTGCTAGTGGTTCACATTTGTGAACAAAGTATCAACTAGAAAAACTTGAATGACCATGTGGTGTAAAATTTTTACCCAGCCCTGGTCGGTTGTAAACTGATTACTAGACTAGCCAACTGGTATGCCAATCTTTCCCTGTCTTTACCTAAAATAAATACTGTTTATGTAAAGTATTTTGACCTGCCAGTGGTTCAAACCACTTTGCTCCTTTATTCACACCATCTCTGTCCTCCTAACCACTCTATCCCTAATTAATTTACTGTATTTATCATGTTGTTCTAACTAACAGTTGTCTTCCCTTGTCCTTCTTCCCATGTCCTTTCTCTTTCCCTCTCTCCCTCTCTTTCTTCCGCCCCTTTCCCCTCCGCTTTCATTCTCTCTTGATCCCTCTTTCTTTCCCTCCTCTCTACCAGTTTGTGCAGCACTGCTCAGCTCTCACCCAAGATTGTCCCGAGGTCTTGACATTTCTCCAGAACAAGCACACAAAGGCCTCTCCTGAGTTCCTGTCGTCCGTGGAGTTCAGGAATACTTTGGGCCGATGTTTGACTCACGCCCAGGGCAATCGCTCCAAAACCTTTGTCTATATCAACGAGCTGTGCACCGTACTCAGGCAGCATGCCATCAAGAGGAGACAACCCCTCATCAAGGCCGAGCCTGGGCCTCCTACCTCAGCCTCAGTCTCTTCCCCGTCTACCTCGATATCACTAAAAAGGAAGGAGAAGACCAAAGTAAAGTCAGATGAAGAGAAAGACGAGGTGAAAAAGAAGGAAATGACTGTAGTAGAAGATGATCAGCCCTCCACTTCAGGGCTGCAGGAGGACAGGGAGGAGAGAAAAGGGGCAGAAGAGGAAGAGAAGGAGAAAAAGACACGCAGGGCATCTAGGAAACAGGTTGGTACTGACCAGCTAGAATGTGGTATGATGAAGTACGTGGTTTGATAGGTAGATCATCACTGGCACGTGTTTTACCAATAATGTGCTGATACGATGCGCACAAAAAGAAGTGAGATGTCTAGACTCGTGGTTGTGAGTTTTCACCAAACTTTTTATATTGCACAATAGATTTGTGAGAATAAAGAGTAGCTCTTGAAAAATCTCAGAATATACAGCATGTGTTTTAGAAATTTGGTTACAGTGATCAGGTATGTTGAATGATGCTGAGAGAACTCCTTGATTAATGTAATGCCTGCTATCAGTGTTGTTCGTGAGACAGATTGGGCTGATCAGACTGTAACAAATGTTTGTCAAACATTCATATAGGCAAAAACATGCTGAGAAGTGAACTTTTTATTTTACTGTGAAGAGCACAGCCTCTTGAAACTGCAAATTCAGAGCGAACTGTGCTAGTTGAAATTCTAAAGGTTGCTTTGGATGCCTCTGTTGAGGAGTCAAATAACCTACATAGCTCTTCCCTTTGGCAAAGAAGCTTCCATGAATTGGTCCATATGCTCATTCTATTTGAAAATTATTTCTTCTATTCCGACATGAGTGCTATAAACAAAAAAATGCACAAAAAATAAACAATCTGCGGACTACCATACCATGAGTGCTTTTGCCTGTATTTCATGTTTTTCGAGTTTTTTTTTGTTTTTTTTTCCTAAGCCTGAGAGGCGGGGGGTTGCTCTGCTCCTGATTCTTATAGAATGTAATAAAATGAATGGCTTGTCCCTACTTCCCAACTCACCAAGGTGACGTGCCTGGAATAAGAATTTAATGTGCCATTGATAAATGCAGGTGACATGTATCTTCATGTCTGCCCCCTGTGTCTCTCAGATAGCATACCTGGAGAACCTGCTGAAGGTGTACAACGACGAGATCCGCCGTCTGCAGGAGCGGGAGCTAAGTTTGGACGACCTGGAAGCTGAGGACTCTGGGTACATTCAGGAGCACAAACTCAAACGCAAGGTGTGGCTGGAGTTTAGTTGGGTTAGGGTTCCTGTGGTCATGAATTGTGCTGGGCGTTGTTGGCTGTATATCCTACTTAGTGTAGTTCTGCATACTTCAAACTTGATTCAACAACAACTTCAACAAATTCAGCTTTTTTTGTGAAGTATTTATCCTTGCCATCTTGCTGTTCTAAACCACAACTGACCACATGTAATTGAAAATGGCCATAAACTAGAAGAAATTTAGAGTTAGCTATGCAAGAATCAGTTCTGAAGCTCTTTAGTGCCCTTTAAAATCAGTATCAAGAATATAATTTTTCATTACTCAACCCTAATTATGGAAGGCCTTGAAAGCAAGAAGGTGCATATAAGATGCATACAGAGAAGGTTTTCAGTGTTCCAATGTAAGGAATGATCTGAGCACACAGTAAACAGCAAAAATACGGACAAAAATAAGGACAAAATATGGTGTATTCTTGCAAACACTCTAAAAAACACGCTAAAAATAGCGTTTTTAGCGTGTAGCAGTTTAAAATTGATTTTCTAAGTTGACTCTGTTTGCTTTTGCTGCTGTTGTTTTCCAAGCCACAGCTGACTGGAAATCTCTAACCAGAGAACCCACTGCCTGAGGTTATGTCCATGCAGCAATATCACTATTAGTCAGAAGCTCATAGAACCTTATATCAAAAAGTCAAAATTTTTCCTTTAAGTTGTTTCATTTGTGTCTACTGGTGCTGTCTTAATCAAATGGGTCATTTTTAATGTAAATCTCAGCGGTACTTTATTGTTTAGAGAATGGCATATAATAGACCTCAAAATTTTATTCGGCTGTTTAATTTTTATTTATATTCACAGATCACAAATAAACATTTTTTTTAGTTAAACATGCCTTTTGCAATTTCATCTGACCACTGGATTGTATCAATAGCAGCAACCCTCCCTGTTTCTCCCCACTCCAAAAGTCAACATCACAGCAGTACGGAGGCCAGTCAAGGACAAACTCTGATAACATCTGTGGATGCAGGCTTACAGATAAGCTAAAACATCAAGAGTATATTTTGTTAAATTTTTTATCATATTCTCTTTATGAATCAGATTGTAAAATCTTGCAAAAACAATTTGGCTGCAAATAAAGAAATGGTGTATGGATTCATGAGTGAAATCACGTAATAGTACCATCGCATCATATTTTGTGATGACCAGTGTCACCCTTCCACCCCTTCCACTCCCACTTCCGCCTGTCTCACCCCCTCCCTTTTACTCTCTTCCAGATAATGAAGATCTACCACAAACTGTGTGAACTGAAGGGCTGCAGCACATTAACAGGGAGAGTCATTGAACAGAGGATTGGCTACAGTGGCACAAGATATCCAGAGATCAACAAGAAGGTGATCTGACTGTAGTGGGATGATACATTTTTATACGCCTCAGGGGATTTCTTTGGCTCATCATTAAAATAAACTTTATTTATTTAGCAGGTTTTCAATAACAGTAAACAAAATTCTTTAGCACAAAAGAACAATACACAAAAACAAGAAATTGCATAAAAATGTGTAAACAAATATAATAGAAGTGCAAAACTAAAATATTGCAAAAAGCTTTTTTATTTTTTATTTTTTTATGGGTTTAAAAAGATATTTAAAGCTGCACTAAGCAATTTTTGACCAGTAGATGGTATTGAGAGCACAAACTTTCAATATGAAAATGCATTGAAACTGTAGATTCGTAGCTACAAGGTAAGATTTGAATGAATGGTTTCTGTGGCTGCGTCGCTGACTTACGTTACTTTGTTGGTCTGGGGCTTGAAGCGAATGATTTTAGTGCTTTTTAAACTGGACGCTTTAGTGTTTTGCACTTAAGCAGCTGATCTAAAATGTTTATCTGCAGAACATGCAGTTTCAGAGAAGCTTTGAATGAAGTTGATAGCTGCAGGCAATTCGGAGACACTCAAACATCGGGTGATATTTGTCAGGTTTAATTCATCTACCATGTAATCAAACACAAGTTACTGCTACTAAACAAAACACACTTCAACAAAACAACCTGTATGTCACCTAAATACACTGGAAATTAAAATATTTGTCTGGTAGTTCTTCTGCTTTGCTGGAATTCTGGAATATTACCATATTTACTGTCAAAAACAAATAAATAAAAAATACATCAAAAACGTCTAGCATAAACCCTGGTGGGAGTGAGACAGAGGTGAAGTGGACAGAAGAGGAGAAGCTTATTGTCGGGCCGATGCAGAAATTTAGAAAGCTCAAACCAGGCAATAACAACAGGCTGGATATAAACTGTTGGCTGGATGGTCACACTAACAAACTTATGTGGGAGAAACAGTGGTAGAGCTGTTTGTATTGGTATTAGTTGCATTAGGATCATTCTGATACTCTCCTGATCACCTGTGCCCCTCTCTCTTGTCAGATTGAGCGTTTCATCAACAGTCCCGAGACCCAGAGGAAACCTCCGGATTATCCAGATATCCTGCAGCTGGTCCTGCGAGCCAACGAGCGCTACAATCTGTGCCTGAGCAGAAAACAGCTGAACCAGATCGCCCAGGAGGCCTTCAGAGAAACAGGGAGCCGTCTCCAGGAGAGACGCCACCTTGACCTGGTGTACAATTTCGGCTCACACCTCACTGACCCATACAAACCAGGTAAGGGTGTGGGCGGGTCTGGAAACTTCCTCTTCTGTCAGCAGCTTCATTAAGGGCTTTGACTATTTTACCAGCCAGTTAGATTTACAGAGCAAAGTGGAACCTTTAAAAAATGGCCAGGAGAGTGGACAAGCTTACTAGTCAGAGCTGAATTAATCACCGTGGGTGTGGCTTGTTGTTCTGTTCAGAACTTGTGAAACGCCATCTCAGCTATGTCCCCTAAGGATGTGTTCACACCAGTCACATCACTAGCAGTTTTCTCAAACTCTAGACCGTTAAGTCCTTTAGTTCCCCTAATTTGGCCACATGAGAACAATGCTGTCTGAGCTTGGGTGGCACCAAAATCTTGAAAATGCACGTTAAATTCAAAACACAAGGGTTTATGGGTTTAAGGAGATGGATATTAACATCTAATAGCCTTGCATAGCAAATTGAACTGAGTCTGGACTGATACATATCCAGCTATTTCCTCGTGTATGTCTGGTGTGATTACATTCTAAAACTCTCCAAGCATCAAGGAGACCCTGACAGGTATGGAAAGTGACGGAAACTCAGTCTGACAATAACCAGGCCTCAAAAAAGTTTGGAAATTCGGTAGAAATCTGGAAAAGTATGTTACCCATTATTTATTTCCTCCCTCACTATTCTTTACCCCATCCATCCTCTCTCCCTCCCCCCTTCCTCCATACACTTTCATCTTTCCTCCCATCCCTGCTCCTCATCCCCCTGCATCCCTACCTTTATTTTCCTTGTCCACCCTCTATCCCTCCCACTCTTGCTCTTTCATTTGTTCTCTCTGCTCTCTCTGCTCTCTGCTCCCTTTCTCCCTTGCTTGCTGTCACTTTCATTCCCTTCTTCCTTATTCTCTCTCGTCCTCCCCGTCCCTACCCCTCTAAAGCCTCAGACCCGGCTCTGTTGGACTCCTCACTGCTCCGAAAGCTGCGTGGCAACAGGGAGGTGGCTGTGTCCAGGCTGGAGGACGTCATCACCAAGTATGCCATCAAACAAGACGACGTTCAGGAGCAGGAGAGGATTAAACGACTGGAGAAAGACAAGCAGGAGAAAGAGGCGAACAAGGTTTGTTTATGGCAAAAACAGAGGGGCGGAATTAAATCAATAAATTTGTAAATGGATCATACACTGATCGAATGACTTGTAGCCTATACCAGTACTTAAGAATTCAAGAATTTGTCTCACACTTTCTCTGATTCTTGCTCATTCCTGTTTCACTAGAGCTATGAATCAAAGAGGGAGGGAGAAGGAACAGAGGAGGTGAATGGAGTGGCAGAGGAGGAGGAAGAAGAGGAGGAAGATGATGATGATGATGAATCATCAGATCCAGACATAGAGGAAGAGATCCAGGCCAGCATTCAGCAGGGTGGACCAGGTTAGGACAAAGATGATAGTTATCTGATCATTTTTGACTGTGATTGTCATTTTTGGATTTCAGACAGAGAGATAGGCAGAAAGACTTTTATTACTTGGTTTTAAGATGTTCTCATTCCTGTAGACAATGACGAAGTGGAAGATGACAGCAATGAGGCAGAGCAAGCAAGCAACAACGGCAGCAAGGAGGAGCAGGGGGCTGAGTTGTCAGGGGCTGACAACGATAAACGTGGACTCTTCCCAGTGTCTGACAGCCCCTCCTCTAGAGACAGTCCTACCCAATCAGAGCCAATGCAATCCAAGAAGAAGAAGCTGTCACCTAAAAGCAACCTTGAGGGAAAAGAGGAGGCTGTGGAATCTTCTAATCGTGTGCCAGTCGCAGTGGTGAGCACCAGCAAGCTCTCTCAGGACACCACAGACCTTTCCCCAGCTGCAGCCGATCAGTTTTCCTCGCCCCCGTCACCTGTAGTGATCCTATCCAATAAGGACTCTTTCAGAGAAAAATGTGACACTCGGACCACCAATGGGAGGTCACCGCCACCCAGCCCCAGAAATACAAGGGGCAGGAAGAGGAAGAGAGAGGAAATGTCAAGGACATCTGTAAAACATACCATCATCCACGACAGGTAAGACAGCAATTGGTGGAGGACATTGCTAATTCTGTTCAGTTTAATTCTAAGTGTTATTTACAAAGGGCCATAGGTGAGCGCTCATTTTACATGAGCAACCTAAAAATACGACATGATGAGTGTATGAAATAAATAATGCTGAAAAAGCCTACACGTTACTGCTGTGGTGGAAGAAAATAAACATTTAACTGCAAATTTAGTGATTTTTTTCGTGGTTTTCTGACAGCAGCAATGCCTAAAAAACTTTAAATGAGGTAGTAACATAAGTGATTGCACTGTGGTTGTTCTTTGATCCCTATAGGGAAATTCTCTTTTGCCTGCGCCCCCCACAGAGAGGTCAGAGGTCAGGCTCAGCTACAAAACAGTACCTTAGAGAGCTGGTAGGGATTCGGCGTCTTGCTCAAGGACACTTCAGTGGGGACGATGCTTGCTCACAAGAGGGGTTTGAACCCTAGTTCTCAAGTTAAAGTGCAGCTTCCCTACTCAGTATCCCACCTTGTTGCTCAGCTGGCATATTTGTTTGATACAGTCTGTTACTGTGACACTCTGGAGGGACTCAGATCCTGCGCTCCCTTTCTAACATTACTTTTTAAGGCCACATTAGTTTATTTACAGATATGTGTTGAAAATCACTATGAGGTTTGTTGCTGAATGACTTCATCTCTCATTCCTTGTGTTCATTTACCCTTGTTCCTCCTATCTCCTGCATTCCTTCCTCCCAAATTCATTTCTGTTTCTCCTTTGATCCCTCTATATCCCTCCCTCCCTCCTTCCATCACTCTTCCCTCCCTTCGTTCGTGCTTCTATTGCCATCCCTTCCTAAAACCTCCTCCTTCTCTCCTCTTCATCATTCCATCCCTCTGTTTCCATCCCTCCTTCTGTTCTTCTGTCCATCCAACCCTCTTACTCTCATCCCCTCTCTGTTTTTTCTTTCCTACCTCCAGTGAAGTAGACATCCCCCTCGATATGGGTGTTTTGAGCTGCAGTCCTCCTCCTCAGGCTGAATCCACCAGAGCAGACACTCCCACCCAGGAACTTGTCACCAGCTCACAGTCGACTCCGCCTCCTAAGAAAAACAAGGTGGGCTTACTTGTGGGCACTTGCACAGAATTGAAGGCAAAAATTACAATTCATTCTTGTAACGTGAGATTGTAAAACAAATGTTTAGTCATATTTCTTCCCAAATTGTTTCTGATATTTGAGAAAGTCATTTGAAAATTACAGCAGTTCAGTTCCATTCAGTCCAGCATTACAATGAACACCAATTAACAATATGAATAACTATATATTGTAACTATATACTGTATATCCATATAATCATATTTATTTTCTCCCTTATCGCCCATTATTACAGTATACTGGTTGTGATTTGGTGTGTGTGAGTAAGAGGCAGACATAATTCAACGATTATGCACTATTGTGCATCTTTTATCCTTTGTCACTGTTTGCATTTGCAGGTCAATGTCGCCACCCAGTGTGACCCGGATGAGATCATCGTCCTGTCAGACTCAGAATGACCTTTCACCCCTGACATTTTACACTACTGGAAGATTATTCTACATCTCAAATGCATTCTGGGACTGATTTCCCAAAAGTACCTCATCACCAAGAACGTCCGTGTCTGTTGGCTTTTAAAAGAGTTTTTTTTTTCCTACATGGCTCCAAATGCTGATCTAATTACAATCTAGACAAATTTGCTATATTGAAATATTACAGAAAAAAGTACCTCACATTACTGCATTACATATTAGCAAACAAAGGCTCTTCAAGGACTTTAAAAGAATAATGGCAACTCAGTACTGTCAGGAAAGCAGGCATCAGGACAACAGTAACAGAGGCAGGGATGGCTCTGTGAAACCACCTAGATTGTCTTCTGGTGTACATACTGGAGAAACTAGTTGCTGGAAATAATTTAATTTTCTGTGACCAGAGATACATCAGCTACGTTCACCCCAGTTTCCTTGTTTCCTTGTTTGTTGGCACAGAAGAGGTGCATCACTGCATTTCCTGCGCATCAATGCAGAACTACTGGCCCTTCGGCTTGCAGTCTGCTAGCTGAAATCGGCCTGTAATGGCATGGAAAAGTGGTTGTTTGTACTCTGATCGCAGAGTTAAAAACTTCTTTCAGAAGAAATATTGCCACTTGACTTCTGTCTTGAACTTTTGCTAGTGTGGTGCAACACAACCAATCCAGTGCCTGAAAATGTGAACAGTGGACGTGTGTCCCAGGAGGGGGAGAGAGATGGTAGTTTGTTTTCACAGACTCTTGACTGACAGTGACTGTTCACTGCCAGTTTGTTTACATTTTTATATTTAGATATTTTTTTTCCCCAGAGAGAAGTGGCAATTGTAGCCCTGTATAAAAGCATTTTGAGATGATACTGTCTTACATGCTCTTTTTGCTATTTATGATATGCATTGAGTGAGTGAGTTGTATGGTGATTTCTACGCTACTGCAGTGAGGGGTGCTGACTACGATGTCCAAGAGACACTTTTAGGATTCTTCTTACTTTGTTTTCCTCGTCCGAAAATAATTATATATTTTTACATGAAAAATAATCAAGATACTGCACATTGTCATTGTTAGCATTCCTCATTCAGACCTATGGGCACAGTTATCTGCAAGCTAGCTCAGCTGCTCCCAAATAGCTTTTGGTTTGATTGAGGAATGCTGACTCAGGGTATCTGCCATTGACTGAGTTGCTATGGGATAAAAACAAATGTTTTCTTTGTGATTTTGACAAGTTTCAACCAAGAAAAATGCCTTACTAAAATTGGAAAAAATAGTATTTCTTTTAACACTTTAGAAACAGGACTAAATTGGTAACCCCTTTACACTGATGAATTTGACCTGTGCTTCTGTGTCGCCCATACTTTTTGTTATGGGTCAATTGACTCATCTGAAAAATTTGAGCCTGTCCAAAACCAGAACCCAACGTGATAGTTGTCCAGTTCTACTGCATCTTTCTTTGAGGCCAAATCATTTTAAGCCACACAAATACTAACAATTCTGTCAGGATAAATGGCCATGTTTTTCCCCTGTATTGTTTTCTTTTTCAACCCTGCTGGAACCAGGCGAGTACTATCAGATTTGAGCATCAGACTGTATTTGGAGAGACTCATTCCCAAATGCTAAAATGCCATATTTAGGGAAAAAATATCTAGAAGTAACTAAATACTTGAAAACCAATTCTTAATATAGCAAAGCCCATCCTCAAAAAATGGTATAATTTTATAAACTAGTTGTAAAATAGCCAGTTATCTCAATACTATCACACAATATGTTCTACTTTCATATGAGTTATCATTTGTGAGGGCAGTTATTTTTTGTGTTTTGTTTTTCCCTAATTTGTGATACGTCATTCTGGAATGAACCTCTTCACCTGGCCGTGCACTGGGTATCCAGGTCTGGTTCCTTTATCAAACAATATTGAACAGTCGCATTTGTTGTTAAAATAGTTTGACAGGTAAAATTATAGGATCCAGCTGTCACTTTGGCTGGTGAGCAACACAAAATAAAGTTTTTCCCTGACCTGGTGGTTCTTACTTGTCAAGTTACACAATGCTGCAGTTACAGTCACCAGGATTTGCTGGAAGAATGAGGTTATTATTATTATTGTTGTTATTATTTTTGGCTAACATATATTGAGTCCCTATTTTGGGCCATTGTCTGGTTGGTCCTCACCTTATAGTGCACTAATTTAGTTAGCTTGGGCCCCTGGGTGAGTTGAAATTTGGGTTCGAGGCTATTCCCAAATCTTTTTTTCCTCGCAAATCTCTATGAATTTCCAAATAGTTAATAGGAAAATTGGGTTAAATGCTCTTTTAATTTTTGTTAATGTAGACTTGGAATATAGTTATCTTTACAAATGAGCCTCATTATGCAGATGAGTGTTTCACAATTCACTGTGACATTTTTTTTCTTTTATGTTTCCTTTTTTGATAATAAATGATCACCTTTGTTATATGCAGCAGCTTCTTAGTTATTGACTTGTATTTTTATTTGTGGACTTGTTTTTTACAGCATGACAAACATTGTCAGTATTTCACAGGCTGCAACAGTATATTTTGTATTTTCATATATTTCAGACAGTTGATGTAATGCAAATGATAAACTTCAGACCGGTTTCTCAAGCCTAGAAATGTGCATGTTATAATATTTGGAGATTGGTCATCGTTCGAGGTCAAAGTACAGCTCCCACTGCTGTTGTGACATATTAATGAGTTTCAGGTGTCATGGTGGTGGTTTTGTAGTTTTAGCTTGTTGGCCTTAATGCAACTGCAACCTAATGGCAAAATAGTTATTATGTCTCTGTCATACAGAAGTTTGTCAGAGCAAGGCATTTAGGCCCTACAGCAGCAGGATTTCCCATCCCAGTAATAATGGGGCATTATCCTGCCTAATTTGAGATGTCTGTTGAGGTTTTTATTTATTTAGTTATCTTGCATAATGCTCCTGTATGTTGATTACAGTTGTGATCGGATGATTTTGTTGGTACAGGTTCAAGGAGAAAAAAAATCTCATGATGAAAAACAAAAAACACAAACGAACAAAAAAACATTCAAAGGCGTGTTCCATGCAAGGCCAAAAACAAAAATAGGTTTCAAAAATCTAGTGCTTACAGAGTATCACAGTGCTAAACTTCAGCTCACTTAACATGCATGGGAAAAAAACTTTCCCATCGGCCCCCTAGTGGTAATATTCGGTAATGGCGTCATGAATTGCATGGCCTAACATGGACATGGCGGCAAATCCCCAAATTACCGGCAGTCCAAATTAATTATCCAAATTATCCCGTGGGAGTCACACTAATAATAAATCTTCCTTACAAAAAGGGAGCAATCTCTGTTGCAGTTATATTAAAACTTATATAAAATTACAATTAAAACTAATTTTGGATGTTCCAAAGAGTGAAACGGAGTGCTTGCAAGTTTCCACTAGATATCACCTCCAACAGATGTCTGTCCAGTTAGACGTAAAATCAGCATTAGCTCTGCTCATCAATGAGTCAACTGGTAGCCAGGTGGTGGTGATCAATAGCCTATCCTTGGTCCCGCCTGCTTTAAAGAGATATTCCAAAGCATTTTGTGTACAATGTGTATTTGACATAAGTAGAGTCAGTAAGATCACAACAGCCAAAGTCTTCAGGCTTGCCACCCTCTAACAGAAATAATTCAATACAATCAAAGAATTAACACCGAGTGAACTGAACAACTGAAAATAAAGGTTCAACTGCAGTTAGACCCTATATTGTTCCAACATGTTTATTAGTGGGCTATTGGCTGGATATTTTTAATTTTAGTGTCCCGTCATCATGCGACTCCAGAGGCTTTTCCATGCTGACAACAAAATTCTCTTTTAACAGCAAATACTTGAAACGAATAAAAATCAATCAATTCCTCAATCAATCAAACTTGGTTTATCCAGCACCGTCAATCAAAGCGCAAGGAAATGTACTTTAGATGGGGAAAAAAACTAATGATGAAAATAAAGGTGAAAAGTACAGATTTTAGAAATAAGTTTATTATTAGCAGTGATAGACATATAGATAGATAGACAGATAGTAGATAGATAGATTATGACAGAGAGGAGAGAGGGGGCTCGCCTCCAGACACACGTGCTTTTTTTTTTTTT
>OMKZ01023289.1:25744-48874 GCA_900302535.1 Neoniphon sammara
AGCCGCCCGTCGCTGAGCGAGAGTCAGTCTCCCAGCAGCACCAACTACTTCAGCCCCAGAGACGGGAGCGGATTTGGGGGAGGCAGCGCAGCCACGGCTGGGACTTCGGGAGATGGAGGAGGAGCTAACCACACGCCCAGCTATTGCACCCCCTCTGGAGGAGAGGAGGCCTTCCTCATCGAAGAAGAGGAGGAGGAAGTAGAAGAGGAAGAGGAGGAGGTGCTGTACCACCAGAGGAAGAAGGGAAGAGGAGGAGCAGGCGGCAGCGGGAGGAGAAAGAAGATGAGCTCAGTGTCAGAGCAGGAAGTTGGGGTCAGTGACAGCTTTGGCGTGTCCTCCTATCAGGTGAGTTTTCTGGGTCAGGATCCACTGACTTTAGTCACTCACACACACACACACACATGCACACACACACACACCCACAGACCATATTGAATAGGTTTTATGGGCTCTGGTCCATGAAACAGAGTCCACAGGGTTCAGACTCACACATTTATAAAAAGAAGAAACCCTCACTCAAGGTGAAAATATGAAAATCACTCAAGCCTGTTTTTCTTTGTTCCAGAAAAGTTGTCATTTGGAGAGCTCTTTCACTTGACAGCACCGATTTGATATTTGATATGCTTCATTAATGTTAGCATGTGTAAAATATCTCAATTTAAAGGATGGGGAGGACTCGGCCTTGCCACCACCAAAGCGCCCCACCTACAGCCAGCCCAGCATCATGCCCCGCAAGCAGTGGGTGGTCGTGAAAACTGAACGCACCGAAGACGACGACCTCATCGTGGTGTCGGGGGAGGAGGGAGGAGAGGATGAGGAGGAGGAGGATGAAAGGGAGGTGGAGCTGGCGAGAGAGAGGGAGAGAACTGACTTCAACATCTCCAATGTTAGGAGTTTGTCAGGGGAGCTGGGAGGAAGAGCTGAGACTGACATGGACACACAGGTCAGTTGTCATTTTGACATATCTGCTTTTCTTTTCAGACTGGCGCTGCTTTTTATATGTTTTTTTTTTGTTTGTTTTTGTTTTTGTTTTTGTGAACTGGCCATTTGAACAGGAAGAAAGCCGTCATTTCATCACCTTTCCTGTATATTTATATTCCTACAAACTAAAATCTGAAGTAACACCTAACTAAGCTTAGGTGATGTGCAAAGAAAAGAGCGGGCTCATGCCTGTGAGACTTCTACTGCTGTATGAGCCTCTTGCAAGGCTCTTAGGCCTCTATGCAGCCTGAAGAGTGCATACCATTGCATATGAATGAATGAGCACACACAGCCCAGCTCTGGTAGAGGTCCTCCCAAGAACCTAGTAAAGCATAAATATCAAAAATAATCAGAAAAAGTGTATAATCATAGCCAGGTGTAAGTTAGTTTTTCTCTGATTTATAACAGCAAACCCCACCCAGCTGCTACTCCAAGCAGGTTAAAAAAGTTTGTACATTTGTTGTTTGCACGTGAGTCTAGACCTAACCATCCTCCCCTCCTCATTCCCCAGGTGGACTACTGCCAGTCTTCAGAAGACTACCTCAAGTTTGAAAGCAGTTTAATGGACCAGACGCTGGCCCAGCACCTTCATGACAGCACTGCGGGTCAGGGCCAGAATGCCAACCGGACCGTTTCAGCACTGCTGGGCCAAGTCCAGTCTGCAGCCACGGCCAGGGCACAGCTTTTCCCCTTGGACATGCAGGGGAACCAGATCCTTCTGTACAGCCAAGCGTCTGGACTCTCCCTGGACACTGGACCACCAACCCTGGGGATGACAGGCAGTATGGTTGGAGGAGCCTCGTTTAAAGGACCCAACCTGGAGCACGGCGCCGTCCATTTGTCGGTGCAGGGGGGTTTGGGTGTCGAAGGAATGGACAGCGGGGGGATCAGCGGTGGCGGCAGTGGCGTTGGCGCTGGGGGTTCGGGGAAAGTGTTTATGTGCCACTGCGGCAAGACGTTCACCCACAAGAGCATGAGGGACCGTCACATTAACATGCATCTGGACCTGAGGCCCTTCCACTGCCCCGTCTGCGCCAAGAAGTTCAAGATGAAGCATCACCTCACAGAGCACATGAAGACCCACACCGGCCTCAAGCCCTACGACTGCCTCGGCTGCGGCAAGAAGTTTATGTGGCGCGACAGCTTCATGAGGCACCGCTCGCACTGCGAGAGACGCAGCGGACTTGGGGATGGTGGCGATGGAGGGAGTGGCGGCGAGGGAGGAAGAAGAGGAGGAGGAGGAGATGATGGGTCAGATTTGATCTCCTCCCCTCACCTCCTCCTCTCACCGGGCGAGGGAGGTCAGGGCGGTGTCCTAGGAGGAGGTGTGGGGAGAGGGGGCATGTCTGTTTTGTCTCCACATCATTCCAGTGCTGTTCTGTCTCCGCAGCATCCCAGCGTTGCAGCGGCTGGCAGCAGCAGTAGTAATGGCAGCAGTAGTAGTAACAGTGGCAGCTCTAGTCTGAGCAGCACCATGGCTGCTCCAGGGGCGCTTCTTGGCGTCGTCTCTCAGAGCCCAGGTCAGGGTCAGGGGTCAGGGATGTTTGGCGGTCTGGGGATGGGTCGGAGTGTGTGTGAAGAAGATGTGTGTGAAGTTAGTGCCAATGACAACAGTGTGACCTAAACCAAAATGAGGCCTTGTGTCCACCGGGCACCTCTTTTTCAGCTAGCAGCGCAAAATGGATGCTGGTGGGGAAATTCCGCTACTGAGTTCTGCTGTTTTTCTTTTTTGTAATGATTAAAAAATTTGTGTGAAGCACAGCGCTCTTTTGCTAAAAGTTGAAAAATATTTAACTGCCATCTTGAGTGGGGAAAAACATTGTAAGCTCACAGCACTGTGTGAAAGCATGCCCTTTCCATTGTAAACAGTGGGAACAGAAAGCAGTGGTGGAAAGAGAGGTTCCCTGTGGACACGCAGCCTAAGGAAACTGTAGGCGTTTACAGAAAAATCAGAGTTTGGGATTCCAGTTGACTATTGTGGTGTGATATTTCAAAGGAAAACTTGAGGTAGTATTGATGCTATCTTAACTTACCTGTAACTCCAGTACTGCAAAGACTTTGTAGAACATGCCTCCGAAAAGTGGCCTAATCGAAAAGGACCTTTGTCTCAGTGAGTAAGCTATTGTTTTGAATATCCGAGATATTTTTGTTTTTTTGTTTGTTTGTTTGTTTTGTGGAGGAATGCTGTGCGTCTCGAGAGGAAACCAAAAATCAAAAGACAGTTCTTCACCAACAGTTACCTTCTGTGGCAACATTATATCAGTAGAGTAGAAAAGTGGCTGTTCTAAAGTGCTGTGATTTTCTGCAGTGTTGTACAGTAACGTAACACTGTTGTCAGATAAAGAATACATACCTGCACAAAGAAATGTTTTGTTTCAGGAATGATGCTTATTTTCTTAGTTACACCAATGTACTTTTGAAAATACACAACTAGGTTTTACAGGTTTCAAGCCAACAGCGGTCATGAAACACACTCAACACAAAGGATCATGTAAACCTTCAATTCAGCCAAGAAAAAGACAAACACTGAAGTTGCAGATTTGTGTTCTTTCTCCATGACAGCAGCGTTACGTCTTTTCCTGCCTCAATGTTCCATGTAACCAACTAACTCTCAGCACTGCCATGTTGATTTAGATAATACTATGGTGCTGCTTTGCCTGAAGCCCATCTTGAAGTACAGTGAAGGCACAATGGTTAATCCACCCTACAAGGAGAGCCTGATAGATCCCAGGCCTATGTACCAGGTGGGATATTTACCAGCCAGATAGCCAGGTTTCATTGTGGCTGTTCATTTGTCTGCACCAACTTAAAGTGGCTGTCATTCAGAGCCCCTTTTCAAGTCTAAACTTCACGTTTGGCTGGCAGATGAGTAAAAATGTTGGGTGAGTGACTTTTGGAATTCTCCCAGCAGTGTGGCTGACGGACAGGCAAGTTAGTTTTCAGCCCTGCTTATTTACACTACCTGTAACCGATAAGCTCACAGATTCTTTATTGGAGTGGTATTGCTCGCTGAGGAGCTAAAGAAGTGGAGGCGGTCGGTCAGCCAGTCAAGGTTTCATTGCTGGCAAGCTGCTCCACAAGCCCACATGGCCTACACATTTTTTGCTGCTGTTATCTGCTTTCACTCTCTTCCTGTGCCATTCAGAGTTCGTGTGCTTTGAGAAGTATATCATTACTGTAAATATATAGAAGTATTGTACTCCGATATGTCATTTACTCATCAGACCTGGATCAAATGATAACTATAATATCATTAATGTTTGCTTTGGTCTGGTCTGCGAGGAGTTAACCAGTCACAGATAAAGTATTTGAAAGTATTTTGAACAGCATTTAGAGGCAACTCTGGATACTGTTCAACACAGGGTTTCCCCAAATTATCTTAACCTAAGTTCATTATCACTCAGTTAACTTACAATAGAATTAAGATCAACTTTGTGTCAAGGTGATTTTGGGAGACCTAGCCAGGGAAAGTATGGTCTTATCTATGCTATACAGTGTATAGTGTGTTTACAAGTGTACCTCTTCTGACAAAGTTTTGGACCCAAAGGAAAAGAACACCTCCTTTTCCTGCACCCATTATGCACACACACATAAGTGAACTATTTGTTTTGTTCTGGTTATGTTACAACACTTTGCAACTTTATGAAAAATGTTTTTTCTTCTTTTCAATTACATGTGCAGGATTATTCTTTTTCTTTGGATTCCCGTAACTTTGAGTTAACGTGGGCTCTACTTCACACAAAGAGCTGAAAAGCTGCACAGTCATATGGGGCCTGATTTCCTGATAGTATTAAGAGTTACAAGCTTGTGTCTCTTGATTGATAATACAACTAAAGCAGTGTTTCTCCCTATATCTTTATGCAGGAGTGGCCGTTGCAGGTAATCTTGGTATTGGTTCCTGTTTTGGTTTCGTTGTGGTAATAGTGCAGTTAACAGGGTTAAAACTACTCTAATAGGTACTTTGTTGTGATGAAAGCTCTAGCTAAATATTAGTTTGGCTAAAATGCAAGGTGTCTGAAAAGTCTGGACCCATACGGTTAAGATTGAGATTGCAGGCTGAGACTGAGCCACATTAACATATTGATTTTGCTTTCTGGGACACCTGAAGTTAAAGTTTATTGAAAGTCCAAACCCAGCACCATCTGCAGCAGCAAATTACTGATGCTTGCACAGCTTTTCATCTGGATGCGCTCTGTCGGACTGAGAGAAAAAGGGTATTTTGTTAGCATATTTGTTTGATATAGTAGAGTTCATGTTGAGCTCATCCTGTTGAACAGTGAATGATGTCCCTATGACTCCAGACTTTTCACACATCCTGTATGTTGGATTATTTTTTTCTCATTTTTCTTCACAGTGGTAGCAGTGTTCTTGCTGTGGTGGCCCGCCACTGCTGAATGAATATTTGGGGAAAGACTGAACTAAAGATAATGTTAGTGCCAAGTTATTTCTGGGAGCTCAGGACATGACAGGGTTTCACCAGAGCATCTGCAGACAAATGTCACTGCAAGTTCGTATTTGTTGTGGTCACAATAGAATAGAACACAATAGAACAAAAATGAACTTGTTCGCAAGATGCTTAGGGGAAATGCAGGTCAGTTTGCTCACTTTTAACCTCATAAAGATGTAACCTCATGGGTTCTCATATGTTTTCCACTGTATGAGTGCTGTGCTGTACACAAATACCATGGTCTGTATTTGCCCTGCTATAGTTATAATACAGTTTTAGTACTCTACTGTAACCATACTGTGCCCAGCTATGGTTGAAATACAGCATCCATGCTATGCTGTACCTATTCTATACTACACTTGGTATGGCACAGTATCAGTGCTGGATGTTACTTGCAGTGGACCTACTGTGGTTATGGCACAGTATCAGAAACCTTCCTTTCAGTTGGTATACTGAGTAGGTTTGTTCTTATTTGTGTGGGAGAGGAAATGTGCATTTATTACCCAGCTGGCACCATTTCTGAAAGTTGGTATTCGCCAAATATGTTTGGGTGCCTTAGCAGCATACCAAATCAAACTGTGCACAAAACATAACAGGAAATTATACTGCAGTGTGCCAGTCAAGGTACAGCACAGAGTGCTCATCTGGTGGAAAACAACATTTTACATGACCTCTTAATCCGTCTGCATGCCTTGAGATGTTTTACATTTCCAGTTGTGAATCTAAAGAAGAGCGATGAGTTTGAGGATCTGAACGTTTTACCTTCTGTGAAGGCTGAGTTTGGATATTTTTTATGCAGGTTCAAAGCTCCTCCTCAGTGTAAGAGAAAGGACTGTTGGCTTTTGTGTGTGCTCACTGACCTGTGAGGTGTGACATCCAGTCTTTCCTTTGTATTGCTGTGCAGCAGTGGTGCCTGGTGGTAATTTTAGCATTGGTTCCACATTTGTTCCTATTTCAGTCCCAGGCGTGGCTCCAGTTCTCATAGCAGAGTTTAAATCTTCATATACCTCACTACTCATTATAGAGTGAAATTCGGGTAAATTGTGCTGAATTTTAATTTCCCTCATACCACAGCAGTGTAGTTATTGTTCACTGCCTCACCACAACTGCATGGAAACAGAGGAGATACTGGATGTCTGAGAAGAGAATGTGTGAGAAATGCATCATTTGGTTCTTTTTCTTCAGTGTAGAATCAAACGTATTTGGAGTGTGCCAACACCAGATAGCATTCAAACATGCATATTAGCATATAAATAGATTTCACAGAGAGTGAATGTACAACATGTGAACAAAAAGAGCACATTTATTTGTAGGTTTATATTTGACTGCCACACCTTCAAAGACACAGGGGTCCTTTTGCATTCAATGAACGCTCAATCAGAAAATTTATTTTGGTAGAATATGTCTAGGTAGGAAGTTGAAATTTTCAAGTTTTAATATGTCTCATTAGGGAAAGACGGGTAGCAATGCTCCTTTTAAGGTACTGAGTTTTGGCTGAGGGAATAGTTCAGTAGGCGGGAAAAGATGTGCGATAAATTCTTGTGACCTCAGTGAGGAAGAATAAAACTTTCCTTTTTCTTATCTTCTAATTTGACTTGTGAAAACTGAGTGTACAAAGCAGGCAGCTGGTTTCATATGTCCACACTGACCCAATTTGGCATAGATGGACTCAAATCACGACTGCTTCTAATTGTCTTTTTCCTGACATCCCAATGAACATAAGGCTCTTAGATTTTCCATTTCACAATTCTACATTAATTCCAGACTTTAGTGGACTTGTTGATTTTAGTTTGTGTTCAGTGTAACGTGGCATTTGCATCAGCTAGGCCACATTACTCAATTGAATGAAGAGTATTCTCAGTAATATTTGAGTATGTAAATGGCTGCAGGTCAACATAAAACATGTTACCATATGTGAGTCATGACCAAATAACCTTTTATTGCATTTTTTCTAAATATTTTTTCACATTCCAAAAATTTTCAAGAACTAAACATTTCCCAGTTTATTTACATACCAACATTTGTGGCAAACCTATAATCATTTAATGTGTCAGGCTGCTTATTGAACCGTTAGAGAGCTTTAATGTGTCATGTGAGTCTTTAACCAGAGTCAAGGTTAGTCAAGGTCAGTTCCATCCAAGTGAAATCTACATTCAAAATTCAGACAAAATAAGTTAATTGAACTAACTGACAGATTGATGGAGACCAACTTTTCTCGCTGCTTTTTTGACAGGATTGTTATGTTGGACTGATGGAAAATATTAACACAAAATGACTGTTCAGGAATTAATTCCAGGCTTTTTTTTAATCTCCCCTGAGTGAAGACAAGCATCATGCATGCATCATATCTTATTTCAGTGAATGACAACAGAATTGAATATTCCTTTATCAAGAGAAGGGAAAAGATGGAAGAGTCAGCTTAGAAAGCTTGAAGTTGCTGCTGAAAACTAGTTATTTTTTAAGAGTTTTAAGTTTTTTGTTTTTTACACCTTATAATTCACTAAACAACTTCATCACGTTTTCTGATTGACCAGTTGATTGTTGAATGGTGAATACAGGTAATGATTGTCAGTAGACATTTTTACATTAATCCTGAGTGGTCCTAATAATGTAATAACAAACTATGGTACAGTACATTAATATTCACCTCTGCCCTGTATCAGATTAATGGATTAATAAATTATTTGGTGCAACTGACTGTACTGTCTCTGCCTGTACTCCATGTTCAGACTTTGCTGAACTGAATTTAAACCTTGGATTATATTTTCCTTATACATGACAAACAGTTAAAGGTATATTCCACACAATGCCAAAAATAGCCAAAATAATCAGATTTATTTACAAATCCATAGTGACCAATTTAGTTAAGCAAGTTCAACATTAAAAAAATAAAGAATTAAAGAAAAGGCTAGAAGAACAAAATTGTCAGAGCTCACTCACAATTATTATTTTTTATTTCTTTTGTATTCCTGTTTGAATGAAATTTATTGGCAACTGATGGTATTTCTTCAACGGTTATTGTGTTTTCAACCAGTATTCCACTGTCACTGGTATTGTTTTTGAGGGTTGATCAATACTTATGCCCTGAAGTCATCCATAGATACTATTTTGAGCCAATATTCAGTAAGTTTATGTCTATTACAAGCTCACTGGACTGCTGTAATATTTCCTTGTTGTCCTATAAAGGCAGGATAACTATAACTGATACAACACACTGCTGCACGAGTTATAAAAAAAATACAGTATAAATGTCAGTTTTGCTTCTCTTTATTGCCAGTTCATAAAATACAGTAATGTTTCAAAGTACGCAGTCCATTAGTTTCTACTTTTACTATTTGAAACACAGAGTGCTGTCCCCAGACATCTGGGGGCTCATGTTTTTACCATAAATCAGATCAGTGTGGATCCACCTCCCTCAAACACCAAAAGATTAACTACCTGACATAAAATCATTAGACTTTGTAACATTCTCTCTTGAACTGTTTTAATTTTAGTTTTAATATGTACAAAAGAACGCACCATTTTATTCAACACCATCACATCTCAAAAAACATTTTCCATTCCATTTCTATTAGAGTTAACATTTTCAACATTTCTGAAATGAAGGACATAAGTTTGTGTTTAAGGTTAGTCTGAAGCAGCTGGACTCACATTACTAATTTGTACCGTGCATTTTGCAACAACACGTTTATACAATTATTGACATCAAAACAAGACCACTATACAACTGACTTGTGAGATAAAATGCTTTGGAATGGTTCTCCCTTGAAGTTATGTGGCTGTTATAAATAAACTATAACTTCCTATCACTTTCCCTAATTTTAACCTGTGGCAGGCCAGACGTGTTTTATACTTATGTGGATGTTCTGCACAGTGGGACCATTTTTTGTGCTGGTCTGCAGGATGCAGACCAGCACAGGCTTAGTGGGCCTCACAGCTACTTCTGTCCCATGGGTGTGTTTTTTCCTGGGAGAAATACTATGCTGCACATGAAATGATGCATTTTATTTTTACAAAAGCAACAGTGATTTGATTAGAATAAATAGAAGAAAGAAATTATCACTTACCACCAAATTTAAGAAAAACAAGAATCACATAATTATATTTTAGTAAAGCTACATTTATTTGCAAACGTGAGCCATGGTATATTAAAAATGAATAATATTGTAACTAAAATCAATATCACATAATGTATCCCATTATAATGGGATACATAATGTGATCAGTATCATATCATGTAACCCCCCTCAACCCTAAAAAAAAACAAACCTTACAAAATATGCACATGCAGAAATGTACTTGATTGAAAAAAATCATAAAGTGAAGGGTCTGCATTTTCTGTAGCCTGTTCTCTTACCAATTTTTAATTTTTTGGTTCTCGGTAATTGGCATGAGGCTGTGCCAAATTGCACAATGCTAATCCAAGTGAGTGGCATAGCAAACCATTACATTAAACATAACTTGCACGCTGTTTTGTCCACAGTGGGAAAAGTAAAAGGTAAAAAAGTAAAGTATAAAATATATTACAAAGGAAGTAGACTTGACTGAGTCTACTTTCTGTTAGCTGTTGCCGTGCCAATCACGCAGTCATTCACCTGTAACAGAATATACATATACCATTAGCAGGCAAACTACTTACAATGAGCATTACAGAGAAAATCCAACCACAACTGATAAGCAAACTGATTATTCAAAACCAGACTATATTATAAAAGAGGCCACCTGGATCATCTATTCCTATGAAAAACAGCAGCCTCTAACAATTTGAGAATTCCAGTGGAAACTGCAATAATTATGAGACAAGTAAACAACCTAGGGAAGCCACTCACCTTGCTGGCGAACCTCAACGAGTTGAGGGTTTCCCCAAAGCTGTCTGGCTCTGGAGCGATGTTCACAAACATCAGGCTGGAGTGAGAGAGACAACAGAGAAGATCAGCAGTTATGGCTGACTGTCTATTGAGGGTACTGAACTGTCCCCCACCTGACTAAGCTTTTAAAAATAAAATCTCTCAATAATACTGTGACTTTTCAAATTTACATAAATAAGTTACTTACTGTATGGGGAATTAAGAGCAACCAAATGAGAGTAAAATGTTGCTGTGGTTAAGTTTGTCTATCCTACCAAATAACTACCCATCATTTCAACTGATTACTCAAATTAGTCAAAACAGCTGTTAAATTTGGGGTTGTATTTTGGGTTGTGGTAGGCAAAGGTGTGACGTGTTTCCAGCCCTTAACTCAAGTGATAGAACATAAAATGATGGCCACTCTAATGCCATTTTAAGTTTGGCAAGATTTTGAACGGATGAAAGGAAATTTTTCAGATGAAATGAAATTATATTAAATTATACATTTTCAACTCTCACAATGAATTATAACAGTGAAAAGTATGTCTGTTGGATTTCACCAAGGGTGTCTGGAATTGGCTAATGGGAAGTTACTTGCTGATGTTGAACTCACGTTTTGCTGTTCCCTCCCAAGCAGCCCTGCAGAAGATAAGTGAGCTTGGAGTTTCTGTATGGAATGTAGCTCTCCTGTAAAACAAACACAACAGTTTACATCTCACCCAAATCACTTCTGTCCAAATATGAGCTGACCTGAGAAGTTTAGCCTTTTTAAATCCCAAACAGAGCCTGAGAAAATCCCATATCTAAGCAATGAAGAAACACAGTGCACCTCAAACAAGGCCAATCAGCTACAGCCTGATCCAGTCAGGTTAAAGACTAGTATCATGATCAATACTGGCTTTTTGAATAGACGGTCCCGCTGATTTTATACAGAAATGGCGCTTGAAATGCTAAAAATATATTTCTTCAGATTCTTTTTTAATATTACCCAACATTATCAAAACACTGTTTCAGAAACAAATATGGCTACAGTGCATTGTTAATTTCCCCATTTTCTCCTATAAGTGTTGGTTGGTTATAAACTGTATTCTCCAGATGTAAAGAAACATGTTTGTTTAGAGACTTGAGCAAAAATCACAATCATCTAAATATTTTTTTAAGTGAAAATAGAAATTATGATGCAAAAATTATCATTCCCACCAAAATTGTGAATCAGATATTGGAATTACAAAATCTGTCACAATAATTGCAATATGATGTTGCTTTTTAGTCATATCAATCAGCCCTAATGGCTGCAAGACCTTTTAAATGACAGTCGGAATGAGATAAAAGACAAATTCTGCCACTGAAAGCAATAGGAAAATTAAAGAAAATTAAGAATCAAAGCCCTTAGACCTTGTCCACACAGGATGCGTCACGGCTGCGTTACTTGTCGGTTTTCATTTTGGCGCCCATGTTAACAGATTAGAGCAGCCACACAGCACACGTGAGACACGCGTCTCAAGCCACGCAGCAGCACCGCCTCATCTAGTAGTTCAGCGTGGAGCCTATTTTTCACGCGTGCCGCGAGCAGAAGGCACCGAGAAAGATGCACTATTTTGCTAAAATACAGTAAAATAATTATTTTTTGATATCCAAAGGTATATTGGCTGCATGACATTTAGCTGACATGCACCCCACAAATTTCTGCTTTGCTTTGGCTTTTGGTTGTAGTCGGGTTGTATGGAAGTAAATTCATTTTGACTAGAAACTTAGCTTTCAACTAAACTACCCCTATAAAACCACAATTCGTCACCACATCTGTATGTGCTGTATTGTCATCCCCTGGCTGGGTGTTTTCAAGTCAAAATACTCACCAGAATTTAAAGTTTATCCACCTTTGAGGGATTGCGGGTAGCCTGCTCTGTATCCTTAATCAGCTACAGTTGCTGGCAGTTAGGATGTTCTCCCATTTCCGATTTACCAAGATAAAAGTTTCATACACCATATAGATTCTGGCATTTTCCTCATCTGTCATCTTAATATGGAACTGTCATCATGTCTTTTTATTTATTTTACTGTATAGTCGTATTTTGGCTCATATATTTTGGTAAAACGGCAGTTGGAGACATCTTTGATGTTGAGAATTGACTGAGGTGCGCTCTCTCTCGCCTATAATGTAAATTAAAGTCCCACTCATAATGTGAATTAGATACTATTCCATTATTTATTTATTTTTATATTTTTACAGTTGGGCTTCTTAACCTTTTTTCTGTCTAAACTAATTGTAAATTAAATTAAAAATGAAACAATGTGTTATTTATGGCCATTATCAAAGGCAAACTCAATGTAGACAAATAGGGCTTGCAGTAGCAGCGACGCAGCAGAAACGTTGCTGGTGTAGACGCCGCCACGCGCGTAAGAAGCAGCAGCTCAGCAACGCAGCCGCCACGCAACCATGACGCATCCTGTGTGGACAAGGCCTTATCTTGAATAGGCTTATAATCACTAAGGGAAAAATGCATTTTTCATGCAGGCTCCTGCTGACTGACCTTGTTGGCCAGGGCAGTGATGACAATGCCCAGGTTGGAGAGGGAGCCGTTGATGGCAGTCATCTCTTTGAAGCGCTCCCCTTGTGACTGGCTCTTCAGCATTCGCTCACTACCAGCCAGGTCAACCAGGCACAGAGTGGCTGTGCACACAAAGGCAGAAAATAGAGTAACAGAAGGAGTAAAACAAATGTTCATTAATTACAAAGGAGCTGTCGGATTAACAAATAACTACAAATTTTTGTAAATAAAATATCACATATATGGGGAAGGTCAATCAGTTTTGAGGAACAGAACAGTGCGTTCAACTTCAGCAAACAATGGTGACACATATCAACTAGACAGTAGTGTTGTCACGATACCAACATTTTGGTATTAATTCCGGTACCAACATGTATTTCGACACTTTGATACTTTTCCAAATAAAGGGAGAACCCAAAAAATGTCATTATTGACTTTATTTTAAAATAAAATCTTAGAACTATAACAAATAAATCAGTTAATAAAATGAAATACCACAAAAACAGACTTTTCTAATGCACCCAAAACACAATTTTAAAATAAAAAATAAAATAAAATACGATTCAAAATACTAACATGTTCATATTGCACTCAAAACAAAACAATTTTAGAACAGTGTGAAATAAAATACGACTCAAAATACTAGGCTTTTCTTATTGCACTCCAAAAACAAATTTCAAACAGTCAGTGTGAATAAATAAAGATTATTAAGTTAGAACAATGAGAACAAATAAAATGAATTAAAATAAAAATAAGCTTAGTAACTGTAGCAGCAAAATCTCTCACTTTTCTCTTCTTCTCCTTTGCACAATGGTGCTTTGGTGTTAATGGCTTCACTGTGCTCATTTGTTTTTAAGCCGAAGTAATTCCATATAGCACTTCGCGCACCTGGTTTATCTATGAGTTGTGGTGGGGTGAAAGTTGCGGCAGCTGCCATTCTCTCCCTGCTCCTGTCTCTCTCTCTCTTTCTCTCCTTCTCTCTCTCTCTGTCGCTAAGCTTTCCTCCTGCTCTGTTTGCTGCTCCACGCTGCTCGCTCGCTTCGGCTCAAATTACAATGAGGCGACGTCACGAGCGAGCGCTTCAAAAATAAAATGCAAGTACCGGTCTTATCCAAATGCAGTATAGTACCGTTTTAAATGCGTCAGTAGCACGGTACCAATTTAGTACCGGTATACCAAACAAGCCTACTAGACAGTGATTAGATCAGTTGGTCATGTGATCAGGAGAGTGTCCACCAGTGCTCTGAACATCGGTGAACACAGGTTGGGCTGTAGCCGTACTGTTGGCAATGGAAAAACGGCTTAAGTGGGATCACTGAATGTTGAGTCCCTACATGTTAAAAAACACTTGACACTGAAACTTGAATGTTGGCTCACATGGACTGGGTAATTTTCCTTGTTTGTGGAATTAATGTCAGATGAACTACTGATGGTCAAAACTGAAGCTTGACCAAATCTAAAAATTTCAGCTAGTGAAATATTATGTACCTAAATAAAAGGCATTCCTACTAAATACACATTTGAAGCTACTTTCCTCATACTTGCACAGTCCGTTGGGTGTTTTTATCCAAACTTCTAAGTCTGGTACTACTGGTGCCATAATGACCTAAGTTGCTGTACACTGTCACTGAGCATATGGGATTATACTTACACTTGCATTTGATGTCCCTGCCAGCGTTCCCTCCCTCTATGTCCAGCTGGAAAACTGAGTGGGAGCGAGAGGAGCGGTCGTTGAGGTTGGTCTGGGCTGTGGAGCGATTCTGATTGGCCAATGCGATTAAGTTGAGAACCTGACAAGGAAGGGAGGACAAACAGGGAGAGCTGTTTTATGAGAATGGTGGACATGACCAATCTGCTCTTCACTTCCAGCTTCATATTGTATTAAGGGTGTAGATTTTCTTCAGGAGAAAAAAACATGTTACTAAATGACCCACGTTGACAATGAATGATAGGAAAACCTACAAAATGCCATATATATTAATACACAATTGATTTTTCCTCCTTAAATAAACCACTGAGTTATGTGTCGTACCTGATCCTCAGAGCAGACCTTCTGGTAGGTGAGGTTGGTGACTGTAATTTCGTTGTTGGCCTGCTTCCGGATCTCATGCTCTGGCCTTTTGTTGGCCTTGCCAGTATAAAGAAGGTCTCGCAGGGTCTCATTATAGATTTCGACAAAGCTTGCCGTGAAGGTGAACTGAGATAAAATAGAGATGATGTCAGGAGGTAACAAAAATGTTTATTTTTACATGTTTTACCACACCAATCCTCTGACTGACTTCTTGAATTCTCACTGGGAAAAAAAAATCTAACCTTGCAACTGTAACACTTTTAAGACCTCTATACCTTAATTTCAAATGTAAAATGCTTTGATTAACTCTATTAAGACCTTGAAGATAGATATTAAAAAATGTAAGACTTCAATTGGGGGGTTAGAGGCTAGATTACTATGTAATCAAGCCTCCCAAGTCAGTTGGTAGCTGAACATTTCTCCGTCAATATTGCAAGTTATATTTGCTGATTTAATCCAATTGGATCAGTTTCAATTTCCAGTTTCAGTTTCCAATTGGATAAGGTTTGAAAAACTGGCCCTTCAAGACAGCACAAAGCGACAGTGTGAACTCCAGCTCGAAATGAAGTACACTTGTGTGTTAGCTGCGAGGAAAAAAATTACAGCTAGCGTAGTTTGGGTTTCATATTTAGGTCGGAGAATCAGGAATTCCTGATTAATCAGGAAAATTCACATCCCTGTTAATGTAGGTACCTATAGTACACATCATGTTATGCACATTACCAACTAACCTGCCAGCCTTGCTCTCCCAGTTTCTCAGCAGTCCTGAAGATCTGCTGCACAGCCCTAGGAATGACTCCCCTGGTCTCCTCAATGTCTTCTCCCTCCATAGTGAATGTCTTTCCACTCCCTGTTTGGCCATAGGCGAAGCAGCAGACGTTGTAGCCATCCAGAGCAGACTGCACCAGCAAGGAGATCTCCTCGAAAACCTGAGAACACAATGGAAAGATTAACAGTCACATGATGAAGTCTTAACAGCAAAGGGTATATCTGTGTACACTCTACTGCCCACCAGACACTGTTCAAATGGCTTGATATGACAAATATATAAATAACAAGATTCATTTTTGGCTTCTTAAATAGTGAAAGTGAAAGGTGAATTGGAATGTGTGTTCCCATATATTGCAAAGATACCTGAGCATCTTCATTCACAATTTGTTGTTATCCAGGATAGAAAAAAAAATATGTAGAAGGAGTTTGCACTTTGAAGTTCTTCCGTCTTGGTAGATTTATTTAAGGACATTTTGGCTCCCTGGCCCTCTTCAGGTTCATTCATAAAACATGCAACATCTTTCCATATTTGAATTTTTAAGATAATCCTCTTACTGAAGATGAAAGTGATTTGAACCCAACACTGATTGACAGGTAAATAATGATTATACTCCATACCCATCCAGCAGGAAAACACAGTAAAATAGACAAAGCTCACACACACATACACGTGTGTGCATGTGCGTGTGGTATACCTCCTGCTGAGAAGCTTGGGGGCCAAACACCCGGTCAAAACTGAAGTTATAGTTCTTCTGTGTGTCTCCAGCTCGGCCTACATGGGACTGAGGGGCAAAGAGAGGGTGGATTCAGTTTTTTAAATTCATGATATGAATGAGTAATTCTTTATAAGAAACAAAACAAAACAAACAAACAAACAAAAATTCTTTCAGGAACAAATGTGAATACTTGACACTTTGATAACAGTAAAGGACACATTAGTCCCTTTCATACATGAAAACAATAAAACTGTCATGTTAAATTTACTGGCACAGGTAGCAGTTTCTGTTGTTATGGCAAGATGTGCCTTTATGCTGTTTACCATAATGCTACCATTCACACAACCCAGCCACTTGGACAGCTGTCCAATTGACAACAGCATAAAAATTCAACCTCAATAACCATCTAGACAGTTCAATCTTTAGAGAAGAATAGATCGTCCTGAATCGTTACTGTAATGATATAGGACGTTCCTTTTTTGTCTAAAATGTCAACTGTCTGGTAAATTACTGAATGTGGCAAGAAAATCTTTGAATTTACTAGCCACTGGGACCTGCAGAATAAAGTTTACTGCAGTTTATTACTCTGCAAAGAAACTGTCTGGGATGGTCTGTCTGGTTATAGTTCTCACCTCTTCAGTTTTGGCCAGCGTCAGTGTCTTGCTGTCACTAGCAGGGAGCTGGATGTGTTCACTGAGGCCTCCTCCCACCAGGGGGCGCACTCTACAAAAGACTCTGATGTTGCCCTACAGAGAAACGATGGGGTAATGTACAAGGAGATCATTAATCAAAGAGACAGAAATACATCTTAGTTGTAACATACAGAATGGAGAGAACAATTTGTCATAGACTCTTCAAAAAATGTGGATTAAGGGTCATGAAGAACACTAAACAACGGTCTTTTCACTGTCTTTAAACTGCCCTTATACAGTATCAAATGTTGCATGGTTTTAATCCTGTCCACCTAAAAACATACAGCAAGCTTTGTATCCGTCAGTCATAGTGGCCAGCGCTTTTCAATTCATACCATCTATTTTCTCTATTTCATTGACTAAAATAGTACATCAACCAGACACATATCTTGTAAAACTAGTTTAGGGGGTTAATTCCCATTCTCTTTGCTACCAAGTACTGTGATAATTTACTTCCAGGTCCCTGCATAAACCTAAACTTAGACCTCACCTTGAGCTCCTGGATGGTATTATGGAGCTGTCGGCGCTCCATCTCACCCGCGTGGAGCTCATCTTTCTGGTGGGCTACAGTTTCCTTCAGAGACCGCACCTCCTCTTCGCTGTCTCTGAGGTTGGTCTGCAGGCGGGCGAGAGTGGACTCCTGCACTGACAGCTTCATCTGGGGAGGAGAGGGGAAGAGAGACAAAAACAGACTAAAAAGTCAGCTTCAATGGTCTGAAGTAAATATCACGTTTCAAAATTACACTCTTAATTTAATCTGGGCTAGACTGGAGCTCCAGTTGCTCTCTTTGGTCTGCTAATAATGACTGGAGACCTCTGTGGAGTTTGGGCTTAAACGTGGGTGGGAACAATGACACGTTCCAAACATGCAAAGTGCTTAAAACTGGAAAGTACATTTTTTTACCAAACAAAACATCCACTTTGAAGCTCAAGTTAGGTGCTTAGATAGTGTTGTGTTTGTCACTCAAAATTTATTTGGCTCTACTTAATAAGTATTAACTGCACGGACTAGCAGAAGTTTCTATCTCAAGTAGGCAGGTTCTTGAAGGAAAACCAATCAGCATAGGTCAATTGCCAGCCAATCTTGCTGGCATTAACAACCACTTGTCTACTTAAACATCCCCAGACATTTTCAGAAAGAACTGTTGAAGAGAACTATATCTGGTCCTATGAGTCTACATCTTCAAAACGCCTGTCAACGTGGTCACATCATTTATTAGCTGAGGATTATTCTGCGAAAAAAGCGATAACAGGGTACACACAAAAAGTGCAATAAAAAATGGTCCACAACTGCACAACCATGTGCATTTAATTTTTATGCAATCCCACACCCCTCAACATGTGGACTTTGTTAGACTAATTCAAAATTTTTCAATGCACTGAAAATTGTTAATTCTGTATGCAGAAACCTCTAGAATAGACAGCGGCCCAATACAGCTCAACAGGTATGGTAATAACACTGTTATGGTTAAATGTTGGACTGTCCACCACATGGTATATTACCAGTCAAGATACCAGCCGTGACCAAAATTATCCGTAATTAGGGGTTGTTCAATTGCTGCTTTTTTTTACCTTGAGAGTTTGGAGCTCTACCTCCTGGCTCTCTCTGAGGGTCTCCATGACTCTAAACTTGGCCTCCAAGTTGGTAAAGTCCCTCTGGAGGTTGTTCTTGTCAGTAATAGTTTTCTCCAATTCATCCCGGACCCCTGATAAAGCCTGCAGATCCTTTTCATACTCACTAAAGCCACAAAAAAAAAGAAAAAAAAAAGAAAAGAAAAAAGACAGCACATACATTAGACACACAACAAAATTATACCACTACAGCACAATAAAAGCAGCGACATATCATCAACTAAATGCAAATTTACAACAATTTCTCAATTCTATTTCCTCAAGCATGTTTCTACTTAATAATAATAATAATATTGCAGGTCACATCATAACTTCAGTATCTACCAAAGTAATCACTCTGATATTCAGCCTTGGTACCTGATCTTGGCCCTTTGTTTCTGAAGCTCCTGTTCCATTTCAGCCTCTCTCAGCTGCCTCTGAGCCACCGAGCCCCTCAGCTGCTCATTCTCTTGGTTGACAGATTTGTATTTAGCCTGGTAGGTTTGGATTTTGCCCTCCATATCACTGACCTTGCCCTTCAGGTCCCAGGCAGGTCGCCGTGTGGCCCCACCACCACCTGGGGTTGACATTACCACCAACCGTTTTTGGCATCAGTTAGACATACAACAGTTCAGACCTTCCTGCAATCTCTTTGCAACTTTTGCCAGGATTGCATACTTAAAAATAATTCCATGGACAGACATATTAATACGCTCAGCTTTTTGTCCTCAGCCAAATATCTGGTAAAATTAAAGCTAGTTTATTTAAAAAAAATTTTTTTAAACCAAATATGACCTTCAAATGGTTTGTTATTTGTCAGAGCAGCAAGATCAGTAGCTGAGCAATAGTTCACACTAGCCTTGAGCACAACCATAAATATACTTGAACAGAGGTTAATTACCTCCACCAAGGAGGTACTGTAATCGTCTTGTCTGTCTGTCACAAAGATATCTCAAAAAGTTCTGAATAGATTTACATGAAACTTTGCTCAAAGATTGGTCATGACCCAAGGAAGGCTTGATTAGCAAAAGGGGGCATGGCAGTGGGTGTGTATGTTTGTTAGTCTTTGACAAAGATATCTAAAAGGGTATGAACAGATTTACACAAAACTTTGCGGAAAGAGTGATCATGAGCCAAGGAAGGGCTTATTTTTCATGCCGATAACCCAAAAGCTGCAACAAGCACAAACAAACATGTGTCGCAATACCTGATCTGTTAACTTGGCGGAGCTCTGCACTCTACTGACCACATTTTTCTAATTTGACTTGAGGTCAATTTGGTGAAAACCTGAGTGAAGAAACGGCTCACCTGCTTTTGGAGCAGCACCTCCCTTTAGTACAGTTGAAGCAGTAGCCTGTTTGAGAACACCTGAGAGGTAGAGAACCTGGGGTTTTATTTCTTTTTCTTCTTTATTGGACAGTGATGGTAGAGAAAAACATAAAAGGCAGGACAGAAAGAGAGGGGATGACATGCAGCAAAGGGCTATGACCCTTGCAGAGGGTTTGTGAACATTAGACTTGAAATGCTTCCCAGTTTATGCTGTCTCTACTACTGTCCGACAGCTTATCTCACCTCTGGAAGGACCAGCAGCAACCGTGGCAGCTCCTGCAACTCGGACCGGCTTAGCTGAGAAGGGGACAAAGGGAGAGGAAGATTCTTTAAACACACATGCAAGATTGTGCTTTCTCTTCTGACATGTGAAAGAAAGTCAAATCGATTCATTCCGTTTATTTCTTTTTAGCAGATTTATGCAGTCAAATTGTTACATTTTATTATCAGTGCACTGATGCAATTAACCGTTACACCCATATTCATTATACATAGCAGAGCACATACACTCTGTCCATAAGGCTTTGCTTTGATTTCTTTTAATGTCGAGCAGGTAAGACAAAAAAGGTAGTGATGAACATCTGAAGAAAATGTCCCCATGGACCAGTGTTAAATCCTGTGCAATCAGTATTTTCTGTGCATGTTGTTGAAATCTCTGTATAAGTACTGGTAGGATAAATCTCTGTGTATTGTCTGAACATGGTGGACAAAGTAATTCTGGAAATCAGGTTTTAGTGTGCAACTTACAAACAGTTGGCCTGGTAGCTGCAACAGGAGGCCTCCTACTGCCAATAATAGTAGCTGCTGTTTTGGGCTTGATCGGCTCCTGTTCCTTGCGCATCTTCTTCTGCAATAACATCAATCACATGAGCATAAATCAACAACAATGCTGTGGCTTATTGGTTATGACACTAAACTGTTGGGGATCATCTGAAACGATTCTCCACCACCCACACCTCTATCACACAATGATTACAGGACGACAACAGTAGGCTAATTTCCACATCTAATTACCTCAGCTCTGTGGCTTAGACCCGTGCACTTCGTCTTGGCCTATCACATTTTTAACATTGTTCCATATCAGACTGAATATTGAGGCTTGTAATACCTTCTCTTGCCAATCACAACTCTCCACTGCATATAATTTGATAAAAAGGAAAATGTAAAAACAAACTTAAGCAATAACAATAATTTTCACCAAATTTCAAAACAAACAAAAACCAATCATTTTACCGTCTAAAACTTATCTGGCAAAATGGTCTGGGCTAGAACTTATGTACTAGATAACTTGTTTTCAGCAGACCACAGGCTTGTATTCAGCCACTGCTGAGATATCTAACTTTACATTACACTTTCACATTCCAGGGAATTTGCTGACGTTTTTATCAAGTGTAACTTGGTGCAACAGTAGTTTCAATTAAACAATAGCAAATATAGCAAAGGTCAGATTCAGAGCACCCCTGGAAAAATGCCCCAGTAATAATTACATGAGAACGTACAGCAAATATGAAAGGAGGGTTCATTGTTTTTAATCACATACCTGAACAGGTTGACAGTCATAATTCTCTGAGCTGCTGCTCGTGGTCAGCACCCTCTTGCTTGACATGACCGGTAAGCGCGATAGGGTGTTCTGTTGTAGGGAGCAGGTATGATCAAAACAGAATATAAGAACATATCAGTCAATACTTGATCTCTACTAAACACATCTCGATCGGAAATGTGGTTGATGGGGAGTAGTGGGTGGTTTTAAAAAAGTGTGGTTAATGACACCCAAGAGTTCTTACGTTATGAGACATGGTTTACCTAACGTTAGCTGCTCAGCTAACACATTGTGTTGATTATGTTAACATTATCATTGCTGCAAGGATTAGGACTTACCTCCTTTGCGTTAACGTTACTCATTGAGTTTTCCTTCTGAAATAAGACCAATGACAGAAAAAAACAGTGAGCACAAGTATTTGGCTAACTTCGCCAACGTGAGCTTAATCATGAAAAGTTACTTTACAATATAACGTTAGCTTACTTGCAAGTTAGCTGTAGCTAACTGTTAACGTTAGCCGACTAAAGGATAACCATTCTCATGTTAATGCTAAAGTTAGCTAGGTAACGTATTTTGCCAAAAATAACAGGGTAAGTCAGGATTTCGCGATATAGCGTTATTTCCGTTTAAATACTTAGATCAACAGAAAAGTTCATTTATATTGATGTTACCTTGGATAAAACTGTATCATAAACTCTCTCGTCCACCGTCCACAGCCGTTTGAATTTGAAATTGAACTGTTTTGGTGGGTACTTCGAATACACTGCAGTGATTGGTTGAGCCAACATAAATCCCGCCTCTGTGTTTATGGGCGGGGGCAGAGGTTTACGCGCTATGAGCAAGATACGCCCACCTTCTTAAGAATAGGGATATGGTTGGGTGACCGCTTCCCGTCTGTGACGTCAGGTTGTTTTAGCGAATGGGAAGAAGGCCTAGCGAATTTTCTGGCCAATTACAGCACTTGTGGGAATTGAAAAGAGAACTAACCGGAACTAACTAGTCAACCGGTGTGGTATTTTTACTGGACTCAACTGCAAACTAAATATCTTGCCAGACCGATTCCTATCCAGCCTAAAATGGTCAACAGTATTGTTTCTTATAAACTGTTCAATCATTCCTTTAGGCTCATGACGTTTTCAAGTCGAATAGACATGACTGTCGTTTTGCAGTGACAATAGGGCCACTGAAATTCTCTTGCGTGCAAGATAGTAGTCATATCATTGGCCTGTCTTATCTTAATAAGAATCCAATTAGGATTTGTAATACCAATTATTGAAATAACCATTTATCAGTGAGTGATAGAAACTTTGAAGACTTTCCATCACTGCATCTCTTCTGTATCATCAAGCACCCCAGTTTCACTTTGACTAGATAATATATAATCTGCTACTTCTATAGTGTGGATGAGTAAAGTCACAACAGATGATCCAGTGCTGAGAGATCAGGCTGGGATGTTGTGTGGATAAACAAGAGCCCCCTAAAACCCAGCAATGACAATTTAAAACTGACATTTAACCAAACTTAGAGTGTATATTTTCCTGATAATGTGTTTCTATTCATCTCCTACAGCTGTTTT
>OMKZ01023301.1:2165-15924 GCA_900302535.1 Neoniphon sammara
CCTGGTGAGGTGGGAGATGGAGGGGGGTCAAATGAGGGCAAGAAACGAGAGGGAGCATACAAATGACTTCTTAATGTCATTTACTTGAGCATTCTTGCAGTTGTTGTTTTTTAACTAAAGGTCTAATTTTTTTCTTGACATCATCTAGCATGTCATCCCGTGTAATACAGCAACTGTTTTTATTTTCTGAAATTTAAATCCTCATCCCGATTTCATTTCAGGGTGTCTAACAGCCTGCAACCTTTTACTTCTAATAGCAGTAAGAGAATTAGCTAACCTCCCTGAAAAGTGGAACAGTGACAATCTAAAGCACATTCCAGCTTTTTATCTAAGAACAACAGCTAGCCAATTTATCAAATCTTTGTTCAAATAATACTAAGGTTTAGGATTTTAAAGACTTTTTCTAATCCTTTGACAAGTGAGAAGTGGTAAAGTTAACAAAAGAATAAATAAAATGGAAATTTGAGAACATTGGTTTCAAGAATCCATTTATCTCTTTTCTCTTCTAAGAAGAATCATCATTTTCTCTTTTAAAGGTATTATAAATAACTCCAGGCTTTGATCATGCCATATAGTCTAATTCCCATAGTGTAAAGTCCTCATTATCTCATTGATCATGTGCTACCTGCTGTTTCCCTCAGCAGTATGACCTGGGCCCTTGCTATTATTCTGACCCTATACTCTACCTACAGTTAAACTATAGCAGTGGTTTTGTTGGCTCTACAGTAAAGCAGCATTGTTACCTCCTGTAGCCGCTGAGCCTCCTGTTGTTTTTTCAGCAGCATGGCCTCAGCTTCATCCTGTTTCTTCTTCTCCTGTCGCTTTTCAAAGCGACTCTTCAGCTCCTTGGGAGGCTTCACTGTGTATTTATTCACCTGTGGCTTCTGCTCTGTTATTGTATCCTGCATACACACACACACACACACACACACACGGGCATCATAAGTGTGTGAGCATCAGGGCGCAACAAACATGCATATTCAGTTCTTCATTCATTCATTTAATCTGCTCGCTGACTCCTATACAGGGTCATTGGGGGGCTGGAACCTATCCCAGCATGCACCGGGAGAATGGCAGGTAAACACCATGGACAGGTTGCCAGTTTATCACAGGGCTAACACAGGTAAACACACTCCCAAACACACCTATGATCTATTGGAGTCTCCAGTCTACCTAACTTGCATGTCTTTGGACTGGACAAGGAAACTGGGACAGTGGGTCACTGCAGCAGATAAGCAGTTATCCACAGAGCTGAAACAACAGCACTGACCTTGACCTCAGTGACCAGCAGGGGGCACTCCTGCAGGCTCTGGTTGCGCTGGCACATCTCTTTGACTGCGTAGCCACTGACACAGTAGGCGTTGTAGCCGGCGCCAAGCAGCAGGCTGCACAGCAGGGTGGAGAAGTCGAAACATGTGCCCCTGTGGCTCCGCAGCACCAAGGTGGAGGACAGCAGGTACCTGGGCTGGAGGGGCAACAACACACACATCAGTCACACACTCTGACAATCACTCAAAGTGTGCTTGTTTTTGTTTGAATGCGTGCATACGTACATATGAATAAAGATGCAGTCAGCATGTTTCTGTGTTTGCATATATGTTTACATGCTGTGAACTAAGTGTGTGTGTGCGTATGTGTGTGTGTGTGTGCGTGCGTGTGTGCATGTATGTGTACATGCCTAATGTTAAGATGCTATATATTATGAGTGCATAAGTTTGTGGCTGTGCACGTGCATGCACACACACGCCTGAGTGTGTGTGTGCTTGCATGCATATATGTTTGTATATGTGTTTGCATGTATGAATGCATATGTATTCAAATGCAGGCAGTATATTTTTGTGTGCACATATATGTTTACATGTACTGCATAATGAGAGTATGTGTGTGTGTGTGTGTGTGTGTGTGTGTGTGTGTGTGTGTGTGTGTGTGTGTGTGTATTTTTTTTATGGCTGGTATAATAGTGAATGTGTGGGTGACTTGCAATCCAGCAACTGCTGTTATAAAGCAAGTTTTCTGCACTAATATGTCTTGTTTTTCTGACCAGGTCGATGGGCGGCTCCAGCAGGTCCAGTGACAGACAGTCGGCTACAAAGGAGGCACAGCCGTCCCAGCTGTATAGTTCAGAGTAGGGCAGCAGTGTGGGCCGCAGGGTTGTAGACACAAACTTCTGGTTGTTATAAGAAACATAAACAGGTATTAGACAGAGAGGTATGGTTGTTTCCCTGTAGAATATTTGGTAAGAGTGGAGATTGGAGAAAGTTGTGTTTCTGGCTCACACTAAGGCTCATTTTAGGCTCAGTTGTAGTAGGTGTTTGAGAATGGCTCTTTTTTGAATAGGAATATCACAACAGGTGGAAGTGCAAATATATAAAAGAGGGAACGAGAAAAGTAAAGTTAGGGAGAAGCAGATGGTTAAGGGCAAATAAAAAAAAAGACTAAAAGATGTTAAGAGGCAGGGTATTGGAGTTGCATCTAATGTAAGTAAACAAAACTTTCTGTGCGCACACTTGTGTTATTTACCTTAACACCATACTCATTGACGGGGCAGAGCAGCAGCGGCTTGCGGTCGGGGAAGAAGTGTACATACTGACAGCGGAAGTGGTCAACAATGGCCAATAGCTTTCTCTCCTGAGCAGAATTCTCCTTGTAGGAGGCGGGACACTGAGACGGGTTCACTTTCTTAGCCCAGCTTAGGTTGGTACAGTTGGGAATGAAGTGCAATGCAATAAAGATCATTTCAATTAATAAATGAATCCATAAGCTCAGCAATCAATGAATCAGTCTATATCTGTCTCCCTGTTAGTTTGTTGTTCTGTCAGACATTTATGACTTTGTATCTCACACTCAATCTATTCTTTGATCAAAACTAACTTGATTAAAAAAGTTTGATAGAACTTATTCATGCACTGATCATGTAATAGGTATTCGTGCGTGAGCGTGTGTACATCTTCCTACAGGCCTACTATTTAGTAAAACATTATAAAGAAAGACCCTCACACCACTATGTTTGTGTCCAGGTAGAAAGACTTATGAGGCAATGACCACATGACCCCCTTAAACAGGCCAAAAGTGCACTATAAGTTAATGATCTGTGGTAACCCCACTAAGAGCTGGTTTAATATATGTGTATGTCTGTTTGTGTGTGTATGTGTGGTGGTTGAGGTGAAGGGACAGTGTGTAGAACATCAAGCTATGCCCATATACTAGCCGAATGAAACAAAGATGTCATGCAGCCCATTTTCATGATTTGTTTCCTTGCTTTATGTGAAATGTAGCTACAGTGTGTAACCTCACAGTGGGAGTTCAGGAGTCGTAACATTGATGTGACTCTCCTCCGGCTCGGCCAGGTCTAACTTGGGCAGGGTCTCCATCTACTGTAACTTGCAGAGAAACACAGTATATAATGTATTTACATGCAGATTTCAGCAGATGGGGGGTCGTTTAGCATCATTTTGCATCTGCTCATACATGGCAAAAGTAACCCCAGGCTGTGCCATAGAGAAGAGGGGGTTTTACCCACCTTTCTAGGCTGATAGAAATCTTTGTACGTAAATTCAAATTACACATCACTGAAAGCACAGCCAAACTGACTGAAGCTGTAGGAAGACGGGTTAAGGAGAAAAGGGAATAGGTAGTTATGTTTTTTTTTTTCTGAAAGTATGATTGATTTCTATTGATTGTCTATTGGTGTTACTGACTGGAGGTCAGAGTTTAAGCTAACTTACCTATAAATGACTAGCCCACAGCAGGATCAAGGTAACATCAAACTTAGTCTTTAAGTACACAGTTCAGCCGTTACAGAAGAACCAAGAACACATTCCCTTGGTAAATACCAAGTTCTGCTGAGGAAAGGAAAATTAATATTAAAATGATGATTATTACTATTATTTATTATTAGCTACGGCTAAAGTAGCCCAATTGGTGTCTTTTTTGCCTCCGTTTAGCTACCTGCGGTACGTTGTTGCCACACTGTGTCCATGGTAACAGCAAGGGATCGATGACGTTGAATTACGCTGCCTTCATTTATTGCCGGAAAAAACATAATGCATTTTCTGATTCTAGGGTTTCTCAGATGTAATGTTAATGCAGCTGTGCGCAGTATATTACAATAATTAGCGATGTTGTGTGTATCTATTTTACACTCTTTGTTTACTGTTTAGTTGTCAGTCATTATTTTCTTTTTTTTAAATAAACAAACAAATTAAAACATCAATTACATGCCTGATGAGTGTTTTTTCCTCATCATTAAGCCACGCAACACGCAGCACAAAGTAGCCTTCACGCACATTGGCTTCTAAAATAAAATAACAGAATGCCAAAAATGATCAATAAGTCTTTCTTTCCCACCTACCTGCCAAAACTGACGCATTCCGAAATGGAATGTGAAAGTTACGAGGAGTGCTTGAAGGGAGCATTGGGTTAACAGTGAAGTTCTCCCGCAGTCTTGACAGACTTGTGGAATGTGGGTGTGAAGTGGACGTTTTGCCTTTAAAGTAAGTTAGCCTATCTTATGCCAGTGTTTAGATGCACGAACTACGTTTTGCATTTCTTATTAACATTTTATATACATATTTTATTAACATTTTATAGGTCTAAACATTTTATAGCCTAAACGGTTCTGTTTGTCTAGGCTAAAGAGAAACTACTTTGCCACAACTGTCTGAATAACGTTGCGTTATTTATCACTGCCTGTAATCCAAAGCTATTGAATTAAAGTGTTGAGTCTTAAAGTTTGCTTGAATTTCTAGAAACACGAAATCCTATCGTTAACCATTCACCTTGTTGTGTAATTAGGCTGCATGTGATTTGGAGAAATCAATAGGACAACGGGTAAGTGGTACAGTACACGTTTTATTTGTCCGCGTGCAGGCTCGCACTTGCGTGGTGGTGTGTGCGCGCGGGCTTGAGTGAGTGAAGGAGTGGGCGAATAATCATCATAACAAATGAATCAGGCAATTGAGAAGGACAGATGTTTTATATTCCTCGAACTGGAGACTAGAAGTGAACAGCCTTGTGTGGGCCAGGTATAAAATACAAGCGACTGGACTGACCTCATGTTTTCCCACACCGGCCCGCCTCTCCCTCCCCCGACAGCATTAAAGACCCTCTGTATCCTGACCTACTGAGACAAAGACAAAAAGTGCCTGGTCTGCCACAGCTGGAGAAGGAAACATGGGACCCGCAGGATACGTCTGCTCGGCGCTGGTTTTGGTATTTCTGCTGGGCCTTCATCATGCTTCAGGTTTCTGGCTCCTCAATGTCATCTTTCCTCCAAACGCCAAACCGGTATCCAGCAACAGCAGCATTCCGCCGCTCATCATCGGTAAGCGGCTGAGTGTTTGTGTTCAATTAACCTGGCCGGACATCAAAGCCTTTCTGTCTGCCTGCTGTTGACGAAGTTATCTGTTAGGATTCAGCAGCAGTGGTGGAAAGAGTAGCCTATCACACTGTCCTACTCAAGTAGAAGTGCTGTAACTTTGCTAATTTACAAGTAAAGGTAAAAAGTACCTCGTTTTAAATGTAGCCTAGTCTAGATTATTTCAGTTGAAGAATTTGTAAATTACAAATTACACAAACATCACTTTGCTGACTAACCATTTACTGTGAATGGCTCCACAACTGTCAATTCACTAGTTTGTACTTTGTAATGGATGTGACATTAAATGCAATGAGGCACAATACTTAAGTAAAAGCATATGTAAGCATATGTTCTTTAAAAACACCCAAAAAGTACACATGCACACAAAAAAGCTACTCAGTTACAGTGAAGTGAGCAAAAATGATTAGATATTTCCATGCCTGCTAAGTGTAATCATTCTTATCATGTCACATGTTAGATTAATATCTTTTTTTTTTTTTTTGCATGCATGCACATGTCGAAAGTCCAAAATCTCAGGGCGCACAGGTCACTTTTGGCTCATGCCTTGTAGGAGACACAGGTAGATTTTACCTCACGAAACTTAAAGAATCAATTCAATCACAGTGGCTGAGACAAGCAGGGTCTGTCTGGGTTTATATGTACTGCACTCTTCTCTATTTAATTTAGATTAGATACCTTGATGTAGCACGACTTGATATTGCACAAGATTGTCTCTGCAACATGATTATATTATCTTATGAGAATCTATCATGCCATCTCTATCAGTCGATATTTATACTTGGAAAATGGTGCAACAACCATAAAGCAAAAGAACTATAAAATAAGGAGATATCAAGACGGGAGGGGAGGAGATTGCTGATGCAGTGGGTCTGACAGAAGTTTTGGGTTTTCCCTCCCAACAAACTGTTCAGAGTCCACCACTTGCTCCTAACATTGCTCCTATGGTGCAGTGGAGTTCCACACAGGAATGCACTGTACTCTGTACATTTGACCTTGTATTTTACTGTGTGCGCCTACACAGCTAGAATGACTCAGTTGGGACACCAAACTGTGCTTCACTGGTCATGCTCCTCAATGACCTCTGATTGAGAACAGCTTCCACACATGGGCTCAGCAGTCTACACATGTAATGCAAATTTTTTTCACCATTTTGGATTGTGAAATGTCGGGATTGTCAGTTTTTAGATGACATGACAGTAAAACTCTTCATTGACATACATTCTTTTAGGTAGGGTTCCTCTAAGATAAGTTACCCACCCCACCTAGAGGAAAATGCTGCCAAGTATGTTGCCGTAGGGAAGAAAAGTACCATAGTTTACTGTTTATAGACCTCAGTTGGTTTGTGGTTATTCTCCCCATGTGGTTTGCATTCTCCTACTACTTGTAAATTTAGTCAGTCAGGAATATGATTGGGTCCTCTGGCATTGCAAAGTCCACCTCAGCCAAAACTTCTCCAAGTCAACAGCTTAAGGTTTTCTTCCTGTGTTTCAAATCCTCTGTGATCAGATGGATGGATAAGTGTGGTTCCAAACTTCAGATTCTAAGAATAATTTTCAGCAATTCTGTTGCAGGTTTATTATCCCCGCAGTGAACTTGCCAGAAAAATGTCACACAGCAGTGTTGTCAGTGGACCTGACATTGCCATAGTATATACAGACCACAGAAGTGTAAAAAAATACATGTGTTTATTCATAAAAACAAGTAGCAGAAATGTAATTAATTCAAGGGAAGGTATGGTATTTTCTGTGAAGTGATTCAAAGAGCCTTACAATCACAAGAGATAGATGAATATAAACCAGTAAAGGGCCCAATTACAGGAAAGGATAAAAGGTAAATTAAATAGATCCATCCATGGCAACAACTTAAGTAAATAACAGACAAGGCAACACAGTCAAATGTTTTTATCATCTTTATGTTAAAAGAGGAGATTAAAAGATGCTACTGACCCTGCCAGTATGCGTTTCTCAAGCAGGCCATTTCTCAGGCCGTTCCAAAGTCAAAAGCTTGGTCACCTTTGGTTTTTAACCTGGATGCAGAAACTTGACTGTTTCTGCATCCAGGGGTTAGCTACACTTATATCCTACCTACATGAGCTGGAAGCGAGTTCCATGTTGCATGCAAGGACCCTGTTTCCTGCTCTGTTTGGATGTGCAGGTAGTCCTCTGTAAAAAGGTCCGACTTGTTCCAAAACCCTTTGAAATTGTCTACAAATGAGATCCACAATGAGCAGCAGTAGTCTTAGTAGTCTCAGTAGCCAGCTGTGTACCTGACAAATGTGACTGACCTTCACATCTCTAAAGGGTGGTGTGAGTAACAGGCCTGAAATAATGCACTGCCTGCCAGAGAATCTGTCATAATCATAGAATAGCAATGTTATAAAGAGAACGCAAATTGCCTGCTGTACAATGACTGCACGATGATGCTGTACCTGATGATAAAGGAATGGAGCGTACTCTGCAGAGTTAGTTAAGGCAGACAACTTGATACGTTCACATAGACACTACCCATGGTCATGTGATATCTGCCCACCACTATGCCCCTTTGCTTAAGGCAATCTATCGAAGCTGCCTACACCTTGCATCAATCCCTGCTCTCCTGCTCTGCACTGCAGCAAACACTGCTACTGCATGTTGCTGCTGCTTCACCACTCATTACTCATTGCCTGCTACTTAGTTTTATATACAAATGACCAACCGTTAACCCCAGAATGCCAGTGTTTCATCTATGCCGATGACCATTACCACAAGATAGTCTGTCCTTGAAAGTGCCCCACAAGACATGTCAAGCTATTACAAGAACAACCGCCTGAGACCCAGCACATCAAAAACCAAACTCTGCAGCTTCCACCTGAGAAACCGAGATGAATCGGGTGAATCGGATGAAAAAAGAATTGAACGTCTTATGGGATGGCCACAAACCCTCCAACTATCCCCATCCTGTGTATCTTGGTGTGAGACTGGACAGGGCACTCGCTTTCAAGAAAAACCTTCAGAACTCCAAAGCCAAGGTCAACACCCACAATAACATCCTGTGCAAGCTAGTCAACTCCAAGTGGGGCGTGGATCCCTGAACAGTACGTCCCACTGCCATGGCACTGTGTTTCTCCACAAACGAGCCGAGTATGCCTCCTCAAGCTGGAGCTGATCATGGCACACCAAACTGGTCGACACAGCTTTAAACGACGCCTGCCGCATTATCACAGGATGCATTAAGAGCACACCTGTCCCATGCATCTATACTCTGGCTGGCATCGCACCACCACCCACCTTAGACGCTCGGTCATCACCCAAGATGAACGAAGAACGCAGATGACATCAGGTGCTGCTTGCATGGCCATGCAGCACCTCCAGGCAGGCTGAGATCAGGAACCAGCTTCACGCAGACAGTTTTGCCTCTCCAGGCAACAAGAAGCAAGGACAACATCCGGAAAGATGAATGAAAAAAATGCGACACCTGAGCTCTTGAATGTCTAGACAGAGGAATTACACCTACTGAACCCCTTGCCACTGGTCATGAACTTGGATGGACAACCTGGAAGTCTCTCAACAGAGCAGAACAGTGTGGAGCAGGGGAGGTGCAAAGCACTTAGAGCCTGGAACTACACAACAGAAGACACATGCAGCTGTGGATCAGTGTAGACCATGTCCCACCTGCAGGAATGTGCTAATGCCCCACGGTGCAGCCCAGAAGACCTGGCAGAACCCACCCCATCAGCTGTGGCCTGTGCTTGGTACTGGCAGAATGACATTTGAGATTGCTATGAAAGAAGATTTAGAAAGAAGAATTCAAAATTTGTTTAATATCCCAACTTCACCCCAGCATCCACCTATGGGCTCTGAATTTTTCCCCAGGAGGCAGGAAATATCCTGCCACTCATTAGTAGGGCGCAGCAAGTGACGTGGTCAGAGCCTAGATGTCAGACATTTATTGTATTTTATGTGCATGCATTCAATAAACTTTTTGACACATAGGTTGGCTGATGGAACTGTATTATAGGCTCTAAGTTATGAAATTTCACCATGGTATGACATATCTCATGAAAGCCTGAAGCAGTATGGAAGATATTGCTGTTCAGTCACAATATACAAAAGACAACATTTTTTGTAGTTGTATACCTATTATAATTTCACATATTGTGATATTTCCTGAGAAAACCAGTTGTCAGCAAACAAATACAGTGATCTAGTTCAGGTGTTTTCTAACTTTTTCATGTCATGGAAGCAAATTGAATTTCATTAGCCTGTGGACCTCCATTTGAGGTGATTTTGCCTGAGGGTCCATGATATAAAAGGGCATTTTGGTTTGTGTTAAATATTAAATGGCTTAGATGTCTTACTTAAACACTGACAAATAGATTCAAAGTGGTGATATTAAAACATAATATTAAAATAATCGCTGTGTATTGTAACAATTTCTAGTGAATTATAGTGCAGTCAAACAATTCCTATTCCTATAACTATTTTTTCTGCTGAAGACCCCCAGAGGCCCTGCAAGAACCCATGGGGTTCTCCTACTTCTAAAATAGATAGTACGTAGAAACCTGAGATAACACTGCACTTATTTCCTTTTGTAAACTTATCCTCTTGGTACTCAACTACCTGGATATATATCAATTTCTTGTGTGCAGTGGAAAGAAACATCAGCCTTATAACATATTTGTTTGTGTGTGTGTGTGTGTGTGTGTGTGTGTGTCTAGTGCCAGGGAACCTGGGGAACCGTCTGGAAGCAAAGATAGACAAGCCGATGTTGGTTCACTGGATGTGCTACAAGAAAACTGAGAACTGGTTCCCCCTGTGGATAGACCTCAACATGTTAATGCCCGTAGGTGTAGACTGCTGGATTGACAACATTAGGTAACACTGAACACCTATCTTCTAACTGTGGCCTTATGACCCTTCACCCGAAAAAAACTTAGCTTCAGTGTTTCCTATCTATATTCGATGTGCAAGTTTGTTTGTTTTTTACTGTTACACATGAGGAAAAAATTTCCTGACCCTGTGGCAAAGTTGAAATCAGATCGTTTATGATGCCATGATTTCTCCAGTGTATTATGCTCCTGGCCTAATTTGCTTCCACACCTTACTTAAACACTTAAAGTTAATAAAAATGATTTCATTCTCATTCTCATTTTCCTTTTCTGTTTTCAATCCCCTATCAGATTTTAGTATTGTATCATGAAGGGTCTAATAGAATACTTGAAGACTTTGTGATCCTGTTACTATAAATCTCCCAGTGAGTCCCTACCAGCCCTTTCAAAGTATTTCATTTTTTATTGCATTCTTCCATGTCCATGTTCGTGCCCAAGGATTGTTTACAACAGGACGACTCGGCGGTCATCCAACTCACCAGGGGTGGAGGTGCGGGTGCCAGGATTTGGGCAGACCTATCCCATTGAGTTCCTGGACTACAACAGACTGACTGGTAAGATAAACACATTGGATTAGTGGATTAGTGGTCCACAATGTGGATTTGACTTTCCTTGCATGGGAAAAATAACCTTTAAATTAGTGCTTATAACAATTTTGGTACAACTAACTGAACCGGAACCTAAAATGGGACAAAAAGAGGGATGAACATAAAGGCAAAAACAAACAAAAAACCCACTAACCCCAATTGTTACATATTGAATACTGAGAACTATTCTCTGTCTGTGGCTGTGTTTTGCAGGTTATTTTCACACTATGGTGCAACATCTGGTCAACATGGGCTACATCCGCAATCAGACAGTCCGAGGAGCACCGTACGACTGGAGAGTAGCTCCCAGTGAGTAGCACAGGCTGATTAAAAGAGTACAATATGTCTGGCTGAATGTACTGTGTATCTGGAGAGAATGCATGAATAAAAATGTTTGACACTGGTGATTTCTTTGGGTGCAGTGGGTTTTGAGAAGTGATTTAAAGAACAATGGTCCTTCACACAGGCTAAACTCATTATTATTATTTATTTTTAATAGTAATATTGGCATTTCTACACATGCATGCATACATACATGCAAACCCTGTCTCTTGACTTCTGCCTCCATCCCTTTTGTTGTCCCTCCTCCCATAGACGAGAATGCAGAGTATTTCTCTAAGCTGCAGGACCTGGTGGAGGAGATGTATGAGCAGTACCAGCAGCCCGTCTACCTGCTGGGCCACAGCATGGGCTGCCACTACACCCTCTACTTCCTCAACCACCAGCCTCAGCCCTGGAAGGACAAATACATCAAGGGCTTCATTTCCCTGGGAGCTCCATGGGGGGGAGCTGTTAAAACACTCAGGGTTTTGGCATCAGGTAGCAGCAAACTACTGTGGAGGATAGGGAAGTTGTAGACTCAGTGATGCAGTAGTAAATTAAAATACGGGTAAACTATGACCTCTAGTTGGTGATCATCATCAGCAAATGCCACCACAGAAATCAATTCTATTTTAGTAAAGAAAGTCAACAATAGAAAAGAATAGAATATATCAAGAGAGAGAACATTAACATTACATCAGTTTTCTAGATAGACTAGGAAACTTAACAGGTGCATCCATTTATAGGAATAGTCCAACGTTTGGGGCAAAACATAATTTTTCCGACATACCCAAACTAAGACAAGATGTTCGATACCACTTTCTCCTCTGTATGTCCACTGCTTCAGTTCCAATGGGTAGTATTTTGTGTTAGCTCAGCTCAGTGTTTTTCATACATCCTCCATTTTGCTCCACACTGCAGGTGAGAACGACGGCATCCAAATGATTTCCAACATCAAGATACGCGAAGAGCAAAGGATGACGACCACTAATCCCTGGATGCTGCCTTTTGAGGACGCTTGGCCTAAAGACCACGTCTTCATCTCTACGCCAACCTTCAACTACACCAACAAGGACTACAGGCGTTTCTTCAAAGACATCAATTTTGAGGACGGCTGGTAACTAACAGCTCTAACGTGATTGAAGAATCAGTAATTGAGCCTCATTCACAAAACCAAACCTCACATCCTCTGCTGGGCTTCTTTGTTCTTGTAGAAAATATACTATGATCCTGAAACCAGCCCAAACCATTGGAAGTCCAATGTAAAACAAGTTCAAACAGTGTTTCTGAGTTTTTAGAAAGGTTTCTCCAGGTTTTTTCTGTTGGGAACTGACTACAGAGAAGCAGACTTTTATGACCATGAGGACCTGGTCAGTGATTTTAGATCAGTTCTCCTAGTATGAGAAAACTGACACATAACATTTTTAGGTTTGGTCCTCGCGTGTTCTTTCTGCTTTCTGTTAAAAAAATAAAACTGCATTCAGTTATCTGTGCAGAAGTCATTCTTCATAATCTAACTGGTCTACATTTATTGATATCTTCCTTAATGTCTCAACACTATTGTACATGGTATTAGGGACATTATGCTGTCATGGTGGTCTTTTTTAATTTTCTTTTTCATAACCAGCATTCTACAATTTATTCATTTCCCCTTTTATTTTCATTTCATCTTATAAAACCCTTGTCCTTTTGTTTTCTCCAGGTACATGTGGGAGGACACCAAGAACCTGACTGCTGACCTGCAGCCCCCCGGTGTCGAGGTGTGGTGTATGTACGGAGTGGGGTGTCCAACTCCAGTGACATATATTTATGATGAGAATTTTCCCAATGCGGACCCAGTGGACATTATTTATGCCGACGGGGACGACACAGTGGACAGCTTTAGTATGAGTCTGTGTAAGCGTTGGGAGGGGCAGCAGGAGTATCCGGTCCATGTGACAGAATTCAGAGGGATGCCGCATCTGGACATTGTTTTCCATGAAAAGGTGCTCAGCCAAATCCAGCACATCCTGGAGGGAAAATCAGACACCCCCAAAGAAGTGGACTGTAGAAATGATGAAATATAATGGAAAGATGTATTTCAGCGTTTGAAATTTGATTTTTATGTAGCTGTAGCAACATGTTTTGATAATTAGACCTAAATCTTTGTCCAGGTTTTATTAGCATCCCTGCACAAGCCAATAAAGTACAACCCATTGAATGCCTGGCTACTCTGGACTAGCACGTGATGTAACCCTTATTCCTCGGCCCCTAACCTTGATCCCTAATCTAAAGCCTGATGAGTTCCAGAATGGTTTTGACCCTGACTTGTTTTTTCCCCTCTTGATAATAACCTTTCAGTGATGTAATCTACAGTAGATTCCATGTAGTCCATATTTGATGATGATGATGATGATGATGATGATGACTATTATATTATTATTATTATTGTTGTTATTATTATTATTGTTGTTGTTATTGTTTTATAGGCATATTTTCTCTTTTATGGTATTACATTTGACAACTCGTGCTCGTTACAAAGTGACAAATGTCAAAATAAGTGTTTTATCACATTGCTTTAAAGGTGATTTTAGATCATGTTCCATTGTGTCATAACAGTGCAAC
>OMKZ01023320.1:0-17700 GCA_900302535.1 Neoniphon sammara
TTGATTTGTTTTGGTACAGCTGATAGACAGTTTCCTCAGGACAGTTTGAAAGATTAAAAAGTCCACTTGACAGTCAGGTGGAAACAGTTGATGTGGCAGAGACAGAGGCCCCTGGTGATGGAGAGAGAGTGGGCTTCACGCCAAAGATAAAACAGTGTATTGTACAGCATGAGACTGCAGTTGCATTCAGTCGCACAAATGTGGTCAGTATGATTTAATTAGAGCCAGACCTCACTCTGCATGTGTGGAAATGCATGTGTGTGCTTGTGACCTTCTTTTTCTTTGTGTTCTTCCTCGCGCTGGACTTTATACTATTTTGTTTTGCAATCAGTTCTTACTGATCCCTTTTTCCAGACACACACACACACACACACACACACACACACACACACACAAGAAGTGGGAAGCCAGGTGGTTCAAAGCGGCCCAGTTTGAGCTTGAAGGGCTAAAACTGGCCCAATCGCTGCCTATTTGATTAACGGATATCCTGCTGGGTCTCCTGATCCCTAATGATATTAGTGCGCGCGCGCGTGTGTGTGTGCGTGTGTGTGTGTGTGACTAAAAGGGGAGTAAATAGGAAGCCAGTCCTAGGGGAACAAGTGTTTATTCTTAGCTAGCTAGTGGCAGATACACATCATGTCTTTGTTTCTTGGTGCTAACTGGAGTCACACATGTGACTGTCATGCCCTGCTAACAGACACGCTGTGTTAGCATGCTAGCATGTTCAAACTGAACATCAGCTGACTCTCCTGAGGCAACGCTAGCACTGTAGCAATGTTAAGGATGTTTTGCAGTGTTGTTAAGGGTCACAAACAACAGGTTTATTTATATTAGTTCAAAAGTTAGTTATGGATCACTACAGGGTTGACATAATTTCTAAAGCCAAAGGCTCTCACATGGATGAAGGTCATGACTCCAAGTCATTTATTTGTATATTTTGAAACATAACTCTAAAGTTCTGAAGTAGCCTATATGCAAAATGCACGATATTTTTCTCCATAGGGGAAGACACACAATGTTGGCATGCTAGCATGTTTCAATTAAACAGGACCTGGCAGTCACTTGACTGTCACATTCACAAGACGCCTCACCCAAAATACTTCAACATATGCAGTGCAGTGAGGCAAATCTGTTCTTTTTCACATAATGTAGCCATACATAAATAGTCCAAAATTACTTTTAAATTTATTACTGAGCAGCTAGTTTGGACCATAAAGTTTTGTTTGAGAAGATTTTCCACCATGTTCACAAAAAGTTTACTTAAAAAAAGTACTAAAACTAAAAAGTTTACTTAAAATCTGGAGAGACTAACAAACAATATCTCGCAGGAGAGAGAGTCCAATTTCATGTTTGTATTTAGATACAGATAGGCCACTGAACACAATGCAATAGTGTGGTCACCATTGTACTATACCTATAAACAACATTCTTCTTTTCGTGGCCTACAGAGTTTTAGCAAGGCTAGCAGCAGATTGTAGATGGTAATGTAACATGAAACTGACCAGGCCTTGGCATACCATGTGAGTGGACATTCTCTTTTATTGTAGTCCATACTGCTGAATTTTATAGGACTACAGGTGATATAGCCTACTACATTATATAGCAGCAACTAGACACTAACCCCTTTTCAAGTGTGAATCCTTTACAGTAAGGCCACAGGTCCAAGTGTGGATCAAGGCTAAGACATGCAAGATTGAAAAACACACAGCAAATAATTCTCAACCTCTAGAGCTGCCTATAACTGAAGGAGTATTCTTTGCTGTCTAGTGCGTCAGACCATTTAATTGATTAACCATCCAACAAAGTCTCATTTTAAACTATTTACAACACCAGTTAAATAACCACAAAAAACTATTCAAAACCAATTTCTCCTCATATGTTTTGCTAACTGTGAGGAATCAAAATGGTTGCCATGGGCTATGCATTGATGTAGCTCGCGAAGCCGCAGGCTCAGTGTTGGTTTGGCTCGGCACTGAGGCTCGACGGGTCACAGACAGACCGCGGCCAAGGCTGTCTCTTCCTCTGCCATAGTCTTGACTTTCTCCCTCTCCCTCTGTCTCGTCTATTTATTGCACTGCTCGCTTGCCCGCTCCAACTCATGAGTCGGAAAAAATAATGTGCTCTTACTGATAAATTACGTTCAACATATACAAAAGGTGACTGAAACGAGTTTAGGTGGGTTTCCGCTACAAAGTTTCTCTGCCGCTGTTTACTCCTCATGCCTCTCCTCAAATCTCCTCTCCCCTTCATCCATCCATCCCTCTCTGTCCGTTCCCGCAGGCTGAAACTTATACAGCCGAGTGGCGAGATGAAGCAGAGCGGACAGCTTATCCAGAGGTCAGTGTGGGAATGTGATGAATGGTAATTTCAGAGGAGAAAGACAGAGAGAGAGAGAGAGGGAGAGAGCTGGAAGAAAATAAAAGACAGTAGCTAGGTTTCCTTCCAAGTATATTTATGTGAATTGTGCTGTACTGCTGTTATTCTCAGTTTTTCATACTTATTTTAAAATGCCTATTTGCTCTATTCTCATTTCTATTGTTCTTTAGTGTTACTTGCTGCAGTTTACTGCTTCAATTCTCAACTATTCTCAACTTTGCCACAGGGATCATTAGTTTCACTTTAGCTTAGCTCATGATGTATGAAGCTACAATAGAAACAGTCACATCTGACAGAATTGTCTCAATATTGCAGTATAGTTACTTACTAATCAAAATGGTAGTGATTACAAAGGGGTTACATGAATATATTTTTTCAGTAGAAGGCAAATATGTAGACTATAACATTCATTCTGTCATATTTTAAGGCTAGCCTGGCTAACTAACAGTATGAACAGGATCTTTTCATTTGGCAGTTTTCACTCAAATGCTGAGTGTGGTTTTTCAGTAATCTTCCGAAACTGCAACTAGTTACAAACCTTGAAATTTTTAGATGTCCATTTAACAAATAAGGTGGCTCTTCTCATTCTTTAGCTGCGTTGGCTGTAGCTAGTTTGTTACAATTTAAGCGAAAACACAGCATTTGCTAGCTAACCATTGCCTTCAAGCTAGTTAATTAACAGCATCAGACAACATGACACAGATGATGCTTCAGGTGCTTGGAAATGTAGATATTATTAGCAGAACATGACTGACAGTATAAATACAGCTGGGAAACCTTTGCTTTAAAATCAAAATCTTTAATTCATCTTATAATATTAATCTTGAAATATTGCCAATAATCAGTGTTGAGTTCTGTTAAAAGATTTAAATAGTTAGGACTTTTCAAGTTTGCCTGGTTTAAAAAAAATTTAAAGATTTAAATAAAAAAAATAATCAAATGTAAATTACATTACTTTGATGAAGTAAACTAAGTTTCATTACTCATTACATTTTTAAAAGGGTAACTATATGTAACTATCTGTAATCTGTAACTGATTACATTTCAAAATGAACCTTCCCAAAACTGAGTATGCAATAGAAACTAATGATGTACAGTAGAAACATACAAAATATATGATGCAACTTGTCCCGAAATGTCAAACTATACACTGTTGTTGACATTTTTAAGTTGCCTGTTGTCTTATTTGCGGCATTAGAATATTGCAAAGTACATTTCTTTGTTTTTTCCTTTGGACAGCCTGAAAAAAGAACACCGTGTGACATGAAGGAGCCATAAAAAAAAGATATATCGAAAGATATATCCACTGTTTTTCTTGTTGATCTGATGAAACTCAAGAGGCCAGGAAATTTCAGGAAATTTATTAATGGAAACACACCTAACGGGGAGGCAACAGCCAACAAGTTAGACAAATCAGCCTGTCACCAGAAAATGATGGGTTTGGTTCCCTGGAGCAGCTGGGAAAATAGGGGACAGGGGAGCTCAATGAGTGACACTCTCCACTCCCTCAACTTTCTGTGTGAATGCTCCTGCATTTTTGTTTTGGTGGTATTTTGAGTGTTTTTGTGCAACATCAGCTGAGTGGAAAAAGTCAAAGACAGAAGAGGACTGAGATAGAGAGGCGTCATTCCTCTTCACTCCTCCTCCTGCTCCAGCTTTCCGGGAAAGCCTCTGTTGTGATTTCCAGACACACTCTGGGGTCACTGGAGGAGGCTGAGGCGGTGGACTGCTTCTAATTACAAACTGCACTGTAAGGCCTCGTGCCTGCGTGTGTGTGCATGCATGTGTATGTGTGTGTGTGAGTGATGTAGAACAAGGTGTTGTGGCTTATTGTCATGGTGAGGGAGCTTTGCGAGCCATCAGAAACACCTGCTTTCCATAAGACGCATCTGCTCCAACACTAAGGACACACACACTCTTCATTAACCCTCTCTGTATTTCTCTCTCTCTCACACACACACACACAAACTTGCCATAATACAGACATTACAGTGCTCCCTGACTGTCAGGGCTCTGTGAGAGAGGGGGGAACATATTGAAGCCACCCTTCCCACCACTTTACAAGTGACTGTAAAAACGCTCTGTAACACGTCTCACACGGCTTCGACATCCCACAACGCAATCAAACCTGACTTTCATGTGAGTGCAGGGCACAGTTTCACCTTAAAGCTAATGCAGGGTGTCATGGTTAATAAGGGAACCAAACTCCATCTATACAAACTACTTACATCACTTCTGTCTTTAAAGATTTTCCACCTGTGAAAATCTGAAGAGACACATCTGATTCAAATGTACCAAGGAGGCAGGTGAAGTCTTTCACCAGAGACGTACTATTATTAGAGAGCTCAGTTTATGCCAGGCAGCTCTGCATTGTTTCAAAGTGCAAAGTCGTGAGTGTGTGGAAAGTGAGGAATTGTGAGAAGTTGTTAGTAAGAAACATCGTGTTTTTCTTGTTCTTCTTTGTTCCGAGGTGAAATAAAGGTTGATCGACTGATTGATCGAAAGAGGCGCCAACACTTCCGGTCTCCAAATGGAGACACAGGTCTAATCGCGCTTCTCATAAAAAGGTTTAGTCCTCATTTAGTTGGTGGTTTCCTCATGTGACCTGATGATTTTTAATCCGTGTGAAAAGGAAACAGCTGCACAAAATTGCTTTTTTTCAGTTCCGATAAGAAACACATGGATATCAGATACACAATAAGACCCGAAGGCAGGGGAATCACATCAGAATTTGTTACCATAACAATAAGCAAATTTTGCGTCATCTGCCGGAGGGAACTGTCATCATTTTGGTACCACGACTGCACAATGAGACACAACAATGGAAATAACGCCAGATTGATTGCTATTTGGGGATTTCATAACTGATGTGTTCAAAACCAAGTTGGAGACACATGGGGACAACAATGGATTTGACTTTTGCTATTGTGATACTGCATACATGTCTTTCCCACATTAATGTCTACTCATATTAGTATCAAATATAGGCTACATCCTAGAACAGATATGAATAGGCATCCAATAAACTCAGATATGGAATTTACCATGACGTCCTACAGTGTGAAAGCAGCCACAGATTCCAGACTTCTCAGACTACCTGTAGGATGAAGTCTGATAGTATGAGGTCATGGATCATGGTGTCACAGGGGTTATATTAGATGGTCTTACCAGCCAGGGGTGAGGGATCTCGGGGAGAGGCATCTGAGGGGGTGCCGGCAAGCCGCTGTGGATCTCTGACTTGAATGAAGGCTCTGCAGAGAAGAGGCAGAAATTTCTGCTTCACTGTGGACATTAGCGAGAGGGATTGAAGAAAAAGACTAGAAGCACATGATGTCTTGACTACTTGGAATAAGTCCTCACATGATAGTTCAGGAGTCCAGGGGCCACCAAGAGTCTTTAAACTGGGCCCAGTAGGTTCTCAGCAAAATTAGGAAAAGTTTAAAGGAATACTCCAACATTTTGGGTAAAGTACCCTTTTTCCAACTTACCCAGAGTGAGACAAGATGATTCCATTTTCACCTCTGTATGTCCACTGGTTCAGTTCCTATGGGTAGCATTTTGTGTTAGCTTAGCATAAAGACTTGATGTCTACAGGAGTCATTACCCTAGCTCCGTCAAAGTGAAAGAAATAAACCTTGCAACTCTGAAGGTGTATTATTTCCACAATGTATCGTGTATTAAACACATATTGGATTTAAAAAACTTCTCCTAAAACTTTTTTTTTTAATTCCAAGATGTGTATTTCAAACACACATAATGCATTGTGTAAATAAGACAGCTTTGAAGTTGCTGTAAGGTTTATTTTTTCACTTTGACAGAGCTATGCTAATGACTCCTGTAGACTTCAAGTCTTCATGCTAAGCTAACCCAAAATGTTAACCACAGGAACTGAACCAGTGGACGTACAGAGGTGAAAATGGTATCAAACATCTTGTCTCAGTCTGGGTAAGTCAGAAAAGGGGTATTTTGCCCAAAATGTTCATTAAATTTCCTTAAATGATTGGTTTGGTATTTTTCAGCCCAGGCTGTTTTTAAATGTTGATTCCCATCATTTATAACCCTACAGCACAACATCAGCACTAGCTTTAGTGAAGAGAAACTCACCAATCTGGTGCAGCTTCTTGCTAGCCTTCAACACAGTCCAAAAGAACAAAAACCATTAGAAATGTCCTTTTTGAAAACTTTCTAACAAGTTTTATTCAACATTTCTCATACTACAGTTCCGGCTATTCATGCACAACGCTGTGCTCCTACCAAAGAAAAGAGCATACGTTTTTTGTTGACATGTCATGTTGTTGCAGGTCAGAAATTACCAAGTTGGAAATTCTGAGTACTAAGTTGAAGTGAACGCAGCATTAGTTAAGTTAGCAGCAGAGCGGTGTGGATGTATGCAATGCATTATTGGCCTGGGCTGAAAAATACCAACCCTATCATTATCATTTCCCTTTGTAGAAGCTGACACCATGAGAGAACCATCAAATTTCATGCAGTATGTAGAATCTTAGCTGAACTGATAAATAGCTCATAGAGTGAGCAAATAAGGTCCAAGTTATATATTTGGTCGACATTATCAGTATCATAGAGGAATTCAAGATATTACTTGTTTGCAAAGTTAAGCTCCTAGGCTAACTCAAAGAATAATTAAAAATACACTGTGATACTTGAGTGATTATCACTCTAACCTGGAGCAGACACCACGTCATCTGAGATGTGTTTTCATAAAGCCACTGAACCCCCTGCTGTGAGGAATCACAGACTCCTGGGGAACATATCAACCCCTACCAAGACAAATGATACATGCTTGCTTTCTTTGGGAAATCACATTATATTGCCCGGCTCAGCAATTTCTCTGGAAACTCAGGAGATATATTTTGAGTTCTATGCTACAATTTGCCCTGGACATACTGTATTTCTAGAACTACTCTCTTCTGTCTATATTTTCTGATAAACAGCTTGTGATGCACATTAGACACATTTTTATACCTGTCATTTTTGATGGTGTTATATGCACATATCCACAAATTTCTGTACTTAAAGTTTGTTCTTCCATTTGTATACTTCCTGCTAGCAATTTACACTTACCTAGCTGCTTCTAACTGGGAAAGCAACCAATAAAGATGCTTTATTATGTATTTATCTGTTTAAGTATTTTCACCACGTTCTGCTATTGTACTTGCTCATTGTTTTATCTTCAATACTCTCTACTGCGAGTGTTCGATCCTTGTCTATAAGCCTCATCTGAAATGTTGTAATAACGCAATTTCTCCACATGGATCATCACAGTTTCATCACATTCTAAGACAATTAGACCATATCTGCGCAAACTACTTCACTCTCTCCACATGTGAGAGTCTGGGAAAGTCAAAAGGATCTAGAAGTACCAAGAAGTCAGGTAAAAATGTTTTTGCTATGGACTGGAAAACATTACCAAATGCAGGTTATACCAGGTAACTGTGATTACACAAGATCCAATAGCCCAACTTCCAGACATTTCTCAAGAGTTTCCCAGCAGCTTTTATGTGAGATGTGGCGTGAATTCTCACCTTTCTCGGACAGGACTCTGTGCAGGATGTTGGACAGGTGCATCTTCTTCTCTCGTACCCCAGCGCTCAGGTACTCTCTGTCCAGCAGATCCAAGAACAGACGAAGCTCACACACCAGCTCCTCCATCGCTGCAGCACAAACACAGATAACATTGTAACATCAAGAACTGTCCCAAAGTTGAAATCTTTTGCACTAAAAAGATTCACAACAATAGATTATGTATCACAATTGCAAACAATAGAAGACATGATGGAATTTGGTCTAACACAATGACATCACCTTTTTTATTACAAGAAAACACTGCTACCCAGTGTTAATAATCACAAGAAGAAGCATCTTAAAATCTGCAATAGAGTTCAAGTCATAAGCCCTCCAATGAAACAGAGAGAAAACAGGCCACACCACTGCTCATCATACACACAACAGGCCTAAGCCTATTGTGTGTTTTAATTGAAAGTCCCATGTTGGTACCGCTCATTGACTATGGAACAAACTGCTGCACAAAAGCAAAAAGCCAGTTAGATAAGAGGTAAGTGAGCAGCCAGGTGGACTGATGAAGCAGAGCTTCCAGTCAGTCAATCAACCAGCAAACCACCCAGCACTTCATGCCAGCTGAAAGATGTTTGATAGCTGCCCGGCAAGGACAGACTTGGCAACCCAGAGACATACCTCACTGCTGAATTATAGCTGTGTGTGGAAAGTGCCCCGCTGCTGCCCCTCACACAGGCAGAGGCCAAATAAACAACATAGCGAGAGGCTGAAGTCAGTGTGTATATATTCATGTGTGTCTTCATCTGTGTGTGTGTGTGTATGTGAATACACCTCCAGGGACTCCTATCTGAGAGCACGTTGTGATACAGATCTCATCACATTGAGTTCATAGGGGTGGTGCTGAGGTGCTACGCTCTGCACAGCTATGCAGAGCCACTCAGCCGGTAACAAGCGCTCCTCTCCATCTGATGGCTCCGCCCTTTTCAGTGCAACTCAGGCTGATTATAAACATGTGATGGTATCGTGAGTGATGACATCACACTGTAAAGCAAGAATGAAAGAGGCCAGTGGAATTCATTCTTATCCTTTTAATTTTTACTTACAACCACTGTATTCTGCTCTTGGCCCCTCTTGGATTCAGTGCCTTGCTCAGGGACACCAAGACTTAGCCTGGCATAGCCATACTCTGACTGGTTTCTATTGTTCACTCAAGAAGAGGAGTCTGGTCTGTTGGGTTCAAACCATTTGGAAAAGGGGCGGCATCAATGGGTGTTTACAAAAATACACAGCAGGTGATTGGATTAACCATCTGTCTATTAGTGAATTCGTCCAATCAGACAAATGAATTATATACATAGTGTGAGAGCGCCAAGGCTAAACAAACAGCTGTGATGATGAAAGTGAGTGAGCATATTTGGTAAGAATATTGTTAGCTTGTTAGCATCTTGCTTCATGATTCTTGTTGTTGTGGGGAAAATCTATGTTGATGCCTTGTTCTCCAGTTCAGTGCACTGTAGCTTCTCGCTGTCATCATCACCTAAGCCACACTCACAGTTCCTCAAAGGACACTGATTGGTCTGGCCATTTTGCGGCTTCCAGTAACACTTTGTCTTGAGTGTGGCTAGATGGTTACACAAGCCAAACAAAACTGAACGAGATCAGCTGCCTGTGCCAGGTTTGGGAAGAGAGTTATTCACTTGAGTCATTCACTTTCTGCACCATCCACAGCCGGGATCTGAACCAGTGACCTTCTAGTCACAAATTAGTTCCTTAGCCTGTAACCAGCCTGTAATGTAATGATAATGTGGTAGTTTATTGCTCCCTTTGGGAAAACTGTCTTTTTCTCTTGCCCCCCTCTACACGGAGATCAAAGGTCAGGCTCAGTTACAGAACAGCAGCCTTGGAGCTGGCAGGGCTTCAGTCTTGGCCAAGGACCAAGGAGTAGACACTTGTTGGTATGGGGGGGCTGAACTCAGGCCACACTGTTGCTCTGAGATGAGGAAGAGGAAAGACACAGAAGATGAAGCCATAGCTTCATCTTGTTGAGAACCAGTTCCAAATTGTCCAATCCATCAGAATCGTATGCTTCTGAGCTTATCACGTCCTTTTATTGATGCTGGCATGTTTTTTCTGACAGTTGTGCATTGCAAATATCCTTTAAAGAAAAGGAGCGTTGTAATTTATTATAAAATGTTCAGATGTTATAAGGCAGATATGGTGGCCACACACTGAGGAGGTGTGTAGTTTCTGGTCTTGCCGTGACCTACACTGAAGACACTGACCTGTACTAACAGGTCAAATAATGACAGTTGATGCTGAAAACCTGTGTAGGGCCTACTTTTTTCCACACAGAAACTGATCCAAAATCAATAGGGGAATCGATAAGGAATCAGACCTATAAGCAGAATTGATGATGGCTTTGATATCAATAAAGTCTTATCAATTCCCATCCCTAGTCATCAGATAATCACATTAAATCAGCTCGGTCAACATTTAGGCTACAAGTTCAGGAGGTGTATTGATTTGACCTATGAGCTTACAGCAAAACATCCCAGCGCTCCTAGCAACGTCCTTCACCAACTCCACATGTTGGACCTGGGTAAAAGACTGGAATGTACCGAGCAGTCTTTACGGCACAGACTCTATGTTCTTGCGGACCCAGCGTATGCCAGGTATCTCTCCTTAAAAACATGTCTGAATTTCCAATCTGATCATAACTCACTCCCCTGTCTATGAAGCAGGCATCTACGATTAAACAACAACAGGTGGGAATGTCGGTCCAAATCCCAAGGACAGACCAGTGGATGATGGCTGTGACTGAGGAGTTTTATCGCAAACTTTTGATCAGAGCATCTCGATATTACGACGCTGCATTCCATAATCTCCCAAAAGACGGTTGCAGTGCAATCATAATTCATTTCTTTAGCTGCGGGAGAGGCTTGGCTCTAGGATAGCGTCTCTGCAGCTAGATAAACAATCGCTTTCACACATTCCTGCCATAATCTGATTATCTTACAGGAGAGAAAGAAGTGAGGTATAGATAGAGTGGAGGGAGGGAGAACTCGAGAGAAAGGGAGGGAGTAAAGGCAGGCAGTGAGTATGAGGGAGTGAAAGAGAAAAGAGTTGGGAGAGAAAGAAGGTGGGTAGACTTCAGTTAGGTTGAAAGTAAGAGGTTTCAAGAGAGAGATAGACAGGCAGGCACAACAGTAACATAGACAAAGGAGGAATCAGCCCAGGTCAGAAGTCCAACTCACAAAATAAGTTACCATCCTGAGTATTTTCATGCTAATTATCATGTATCCACTTCAAATGTCCATATAATGTCCTCACTATGCCCCAAAACACAGGGCTTTGACAAGATAAGTATCGCATTTGTCACGTCAATAAAGAACAGTGTCTAGACATTTTTCTTGTGGATGTGTTTCATGTGACATTCATGAAGCTGATTTATTCACTTCAGCTGATAGAAATGTGCAAATGTCACAGTCATAGTCATCTGAGGTCTTTATGGATGTCCATCAGTGCTCATTGCAACAACAGTGATCCACCTTTCATCTTACACAAGTCTTCAGCACATTCCCCCTCCCCTTGAGCTACAGTGGACTGGAATGGACATAAAACAAAGTCCAATTTTCACAAGACACATGGAAGTTAGCTATCAGAGATCCAACAGAAATGTCTAGAGGTAATACATCACCATGGTCAATACAGAAATAATAGTACTGCTTTGTCATTTGCTATCTTGGCCTGAGGACGAGGTCTTTTGGCCTAAAGCGTATTTTATAGCCATAACATAATGTAACAGAACGCACAAATGTGAAGAATGCGGTGCTTACAATGAAGCTTTTATACTTCTGCACCGATGTGCAAATCACTGAATTACCAGATATCTCCCTATCATCAGCCAATCAGAGTACACAACCTCGCCTAGACTTGACGCCAAGTTGAGATTCTTGAGCAGGTATTTGACACCAACACAGAGTCACTTTTCAACCATGTCAAATAGCGTCAGTTTATGCGCAGGGATGCTACTTTTAGTAGTACAAAAGTGAAATGTGTAGCTAGGAGGGACTGAAGTGCCTTGGAATTCCAATCCAGAAATCACCTGGCAAAATAATCACTTCGTCTTCGGTACTGATCAGTCAAACCCTGCAGATAATCTGCAGTCATTTTGTGCTGTAAGGCGGTAAAACTCTTACTTAATGCCCCTTTAAAATTCACTTGACAGTCGGATGGAAACATTGCTACTGTGAGTCCATTTTCTCTGTCATTCTCTATTCAAAGTAGATCGATTCCACAAACTAGAGAGCTGCTAATTCCACCATATTCAGACAAACCCTGGATCAGTTTCACCATGGCAGGCAGCGCAAGTATGACATACGCTGCTGGCCTCCTGCCTCGGCCTGTTTTTATATTACAATGAGCAGGGCCAAGGACTCTTGAGTGCTCCATTTACTGTTTCATGGCGCTTTGTGCAACCCAAGCAATAAGTTACCTCCACCAGGGTGGTCAAAAAAAACCTGCGTGTGTGTGTCGTTAAAAAGCTAAAGCGAGCTCTCCAGATCACCAAAGATGGGGAGGGAAAATTAAGTGGCGTGGAGCGAGAAGGACCACCCTCAAACAAGGCCCGGGGCGAGCAGAAAAATAGCTCGTCGTGCAAACAAACCACCCACTCCCTCCTCCGAAAACTCTCTCTTTCTCCCTCTGTCCATCTTTCAACTCCCTCCGCCAATCCCATTTTCACCCCTCCTTCCCTCTCTCTCTTTGTTAATCCTTCACTCCCACTTTATTATTCTCTCTCTCATCTTTCCACACTTCCCCTTAATTTCTCCCTGATAATCAGCACTTCCAACTACCCATATACTTCAAAATATACAAAAAAATGTAGAATTCATTTGCATTTGTTGTATATTTTGGATTCTGAAAATAAACTTTCTTCCTAATGCACATACTGCATTTCAGCAACTGCACCCAAAGGAATGTCCTCTGCATGCACAATGCTACGCACAATGTTACTTATTTTTGTAGTAGGCTATGAATTACCGCTAACCAGACCTGCTGTGTCAACAGGCTCGCATGACGAAGGATAGCTGCTCCCTCCAGAAAAAATAAAAAAAGCTAATTAATCCCTCCACTAAAAACACCTTGACAAGCTGCAGGGATGTTTTCACTGTGAGGCATTCACGGCATTCTCACTTCCCAGACCTGTGAACAAAGGGGGTTTTCCTGGGTGCAGGGTGTGTATGTCTGTGTCAATGTGTGTGTGTGTGAGATGCAGTGGGGTCATGTTTAAGTGTATTAGAGAACTTGAGACCCCATGACTCCATTGTAAACTGGAAAAAAAATGCTTAGGCAGGTTGTAGGTGGGATTTCTAGCTTCTTCCCGGAATACAGGTGCTGTGATTGACACCGCACTGACAGATGGTGTTCTGCTATGTGTGTGTGTGTGCGTGTGTGTGTGTGTGTGTGTGTGTGTGCCTGTTTCTTGTTACGAACAGTGTCTGTAACACTTCTAGGATATGTTTAGTCTAGAGACACAACAAGCTTTCAAGTCAGGATCTGCCCTTAACACACACACACACACACACATGCGCAAGCCTTAATAGTGTGTGTGTCATCATTTGAATGTCAAATATCAGCGGTTATGCAGTCATACACACATCATTAAAATAAACCCAATTTCTCTTGCCGAGTTAAGACTTTGGGTTTTCCCTTGAGAAAATGTGTCCTGTTCGTTCTAATTACAAACCGTCATCATCATAAACCCGGGCTGCTGTTGTAAATAATAATGGGTTCTTAGTCAGTTTGCTTGGCTAAGTGAGGGTTTACAAAGATCATAAACGTCTCAGAGTCTTGGCTGAGCTGACGAGCTGTTGATGAACCCTGGGCTTAACGGTTCAGCTACACTGCAAAATAATGTCATACTGTCATCTCTAATTTTCTTCAGCCTGTTAGGATTTCAGTCAGTTGGGTGAGATGATCTCATTTGTTTCACTGCGGTTTCACTTATTACAATAAAACATCTCAAAAGAAAAGTGTCGGTATCTTGAGACAAGGCAGAGCACTCCTCTGCTATTAAGAAAACGTCCCTTGAATCAAGAAAACTGGACTGGGAATAAGTGAAATCATCTCAGACTATCGGTATGTTTCCTTCCCTGCTTTGAGAAAAACAAGATCTTGCTAAGACTCAGTACTCGGCTTAAAGACTTGCTAAGGTAGATATTTTTGCATTTTAATTAGAGGACATCATCTGCCTCTGTAAATCTGCAGTACATCTTCAAATCCACATCTGAAGGTGGGAGGAAACAGATCACGCAGCTGCTGACGTCATCTCCATCGCACATCGTGTGAGATCAAATGAAATACAGACGTTACATCTGTTCTGAAACCTCCAGCCTCCCTTCTGATGAATTCAATGTATGTCAAGATTTTGTTTTATTAGAGGTGCATCGATAGTATTTGTAGCATCGAGACCAGCGCAGATCCAGCTCCCTGGTCCTCGGATCAGGAAATGAAGCTGTCCAGACATTAATACTCCAAAGACTTTGGGACGAAATAGAACTTGTCCCACATGAGGAAAAATTACGTTGAGTGTTGCTGTTTGTGAAGTTCATAGGCAAAGCAGCTGCTGTTTAGAAGGTCTATCCAACCACACTGTTCTGTATCTGTTTGGAATAAGCTGTTTTTATATACACACCTTTGTCAGGCAAAAGACTTGTAGCTTCAAAAGTTCTCAGGAATTAAGACAGACATTTTTTTGCATTTGTGTTCAATTGTTCAACATGATCTAAAAGGGTTTCGTCAGCTCAAGGGTTTAAAATTTCCCCAACTGACAGGAGATCATCATCACATCATCATCTCCATCTGGTTTCTTAATCATGGCATCATCTTGCCTCTTGCTGCGCTCCTCTGCATTTTGCTTGGATTTGTATGGGGATTACATGGGGGTACATTAGAGAGCAGAACCTGTATCACCAAATACAACTATATAACCACTGGGACAATCCCATTTTGTCTCCATAACAAGTGTGTTCCTAACTGAAATAACGTCTGTGTCTTACGCAGTTTTCAAAGAGTCTTTGGATCTGACATTTTTTTTTGTCCAAGAAGAATTCCCCTGCAGGGACAATCAAGTTTCTCTTATCCTTCAAAAAGCCATGAAAATAATCAAAAGCGGAGTTGCAGGATTTTCACCTGCCAACAGCGACATGTATGATCATAAGAACACAAACCACAAACACATTTCCTCCAGCTTGTCCAGATTCAAGGCAGGACCAGGGTGGGAAGGGGAAGCCCACTCTGGCTTGGGAAGTCACATGTTTGGGCAGCTGGAAAATCCTGCCTGATGCCCATTGTTTAAGGATGTTTTCACACCTAGTTGGTTAAAAGCAGCTATTTCGAACACTGGAATTGTTCCCCCTTAGCGGGGCTCTTTTGGACATAAGACGAGACAGCGATCACCCTTGGGTGTGGACCAAACCAATCGGACCAAGACCTTATTGAGAGTGTGGTTTCTCAGTATGTTTCCAGACCAACCCTGGAGTTTGAGAACATGACCCAACCATCATCCCACCCAACTACAGAAAGTCACTCTGCAGTATGTTTTAAACACAATTGTAAATTAATGGTGAATTATAGGTTACACAATGGTAATTTAAGGATTATGGACTAGTTTTGCCATGAAAGCCCCAAATTTCTAACCAATGAGGGCAATGACTATTCCCACATAGTTTTTGCTGAAAATTGCTTGCGAAGTGAAACATCAACAAACCAATATGTGCTGCAATTATAGACTACCAACTCATCCACTGAATCATAATACATGAGTCAATATACTTGCAAAAAATCAGTCAAATGCAGCACACAGATACCTAATGCACTGCTTGGCTCACTGCTGCCTTTGAAGAATTTACAATAACAAGTTTCTAGACACTCTTATATGTCTCTATTGGTAGCTGTTTTTTGTCTGAACCTTTAGTATCACAAAAATATTTGTTACCATGAGCGATGTAACTGCATTTGTTAAATACACAACCATGTAGTTAAGTCTGCAGCCAGTTTGTAAAAATCTGTCCTGTAACATCCCAGAAAGAAATGCTACTGCTCCTATGTATATAACACTTGTCCTAGTTTTACGGACATTAGTTGCTACATTAGAATATTGCTAATTGCATATCTTTGGTTTTGTCTTCAGACAGAATTCAGACATATGGCCCAACATTAGATGATATGAAAGAGCAATAATGACCTCTTTCCATATCGGTCTTAGCTTCACATTAAGGATGCAAATTTACTCACTTCAACCCAGTTGATGGAAACACACCTAATTTGCATTTTATTTTTCCCAAAAACTTCAAAAGAAGACTGGAAAAATGTTTTGTGTGTTAGTGGCAGAAGCAGTTAGGCTGTTGTTGACAGGATCCACACCTAATTTGCATTTTTATGATGACAGAAGTGCACCTAACTCAATGTTTTTCCAACATTTCAAAAGTTTGCTCAAAATTCACTTGACAGCTGGATGGAAACATAACTCTCACCATCTCACCCTTCTATGTACTCAATTCCTATAATAAAGCAAGTCTTACACGATGGTATTTTCTGGTCATAAATCACGGGCGAAAAACTACAAACATCTCGCAGTATTGCCAGTCATAACGTCTCATTGTTGGTTTGTACCGTAAACTCTAGACTTGGATGAACATCAAGGAAGAGGGAGATGTACGAACAGATCAGAAGACGGACGATGCGGCATTAGTTTATGATGAAAGACAGGCCGTCTCGCTCTCCCTCTCTATTTATCAGGTCTGTAATTATGAGGTCTGCGTGTTTTCTTCGTTCCATTGGACATGCCAACCGAACATCACAGAGTGGGGCGATCGCTATCGAACAGTACAGGTGGTTTACTGTAGGAGCAGATGTTTCTCCAACCACAATTAGACATCTGCGCAACCCTGATGTGAGAGAAGAAGGGGGGAGAGAGTGTTAGAGACGAGGGGGGTGGAGTAACGCTGATGGAGGTTTATAGAACTTATGAGAGAGAGCGAAGAGGAGGAGGATTAGGCTGTGGGGAAGAGAGATAAAGAGATATTGTATGAGGAGAATGATGATGCATCCTTCAGTATCTCTTCTAAAAGGATAATTAGAGGGCATTCAGCTTAAAACCACAGGCCAAGGAGAGAGAAACGGGTTGGAGGGGTAGAAGGGAAGTGTAAGATGGGAGGACTGAGGTTCCTAAAAATGGACTGGGAATGCTAGCTGAGAACTGGGTGTCACATTGTCTTTTTGGTAAGTGAGGTTAGTAAGCCTAAATGATCCCTTATTCATCCAGTCTTGACACACCAGACCAATTGTAATTTAAGCAGAACCCTGGAATTACCACAGATACACAACACAGGCCTATCGCTAAAGACCTTAACTTCATGAGAACTGTGTACGTGATACAGGATCAACCGTGTTTACAGGTGCAATTTACAGAATGAGCTTGTATTCTGGTATCTGTTCTGAACACCAATCCATAATGCATTTGTGTTTACTGCAAACTGTAGAGTCCCACACAAGGATGTTGTAGCTCAAAATATTGAGATAGACACGGTTATCTGCTGTAGTATATCATCAATTCAGGTAGCATGTTACTTGGACTGTCTAATTCAACTTAGTATCAACTTTGCATCAACTTAGTATAAATCTGACCCTAACTGGTACAAGTTAAAAATTAACTGATATTCTATTGACACTAAGTAGAGAATTTACATTGGACAGGTTGACATGAAGTTATAAGCATAAACACTA
>OMKZ01023322.1:5492-19116 GCA_900302535.1 Neoniphon sammara
TTGGAAAAGGGGGGGAAAGAACCCGTCTGCAAATAAAGTCTGAAACCAAACACTTCTTCAAAGTCACAGCATTTGTAGATTTGACTTCACGTCACACTGCAGCAGCAGAGGGATTCAAATCTGCTGTGAAGTTTCGGAAAAATTCTGGGATTTAATTGTAAAATAAATGTGGGAAAACTGCTGGAGGTCCTCAGTACACTGACACACACACACACACACACACACACACACACACCCAGCAACAGCAGGCGGGTAGATTACATATGGTTAGAGCACCTAAACCTATTTGTTCCCTCTACACACACACACACACACACACACACACACCTAATTTAGCATCCCCACAGTGTATGTGCTGCTGACTGGAGCCACGCTGGTTACCAATAAAAAAAAATTCCAGCGTTTTATTTCAGATATGTACCCTTGAACATGCAGAGATATGCATGTCCATCTTCCAGCAACCTGTACTTATTTACTGCAGCAGCGTGGCATTTTGAGCATCTTGTTATTTCTCGGTAAAGATAGAGCACCATACACACACACACACACACACACACACACACACACACACACACACACACACACACACACACACACACGTGCGTGCATCCCCTGCTGCGTTGTGACAGCCCCTTCCAATCCAATCTACATGGCTGCAGAATCGAAGCTGTCACCTCGCTACAAGACCTCGTCGTTTAGCAATGGGCGACGTTTCAAGCCGGGCCCCAGAACTGCCATCGCATATCAAAGCCCAAAATGATGAAATCCTCCACTGATTGGCTTTAAAATGCACACACATACATATACTCACACACACACATCAAGATCCACGTCACCTCAGCTCTGAGGTGGTATTGATGTTTCTCTCGACCGGAGATCAATGCCGCGCCGTGCCTCATTAGACCAGGTAGAAACGCTGTGTTTACTTTGCCCCGTTGTCATCGGCCTGGCACAGTGTGTGTGTGTGTGTGTGTGTGTTTGGTGGGAGGGCTGGGCGATCACGGCGATGACTGGCAGCGCAGGACCCAAGGGTGTTTGGTGGCGGCTCAAGGTCAGCGAGGATATCACTTGGGTCTTGGATTAACTCCCTTCTGGGGGTCTTTGATCTCCCGGCAGCAGAGGATCCACTGTAGGGTCTGACCTTGAGGGGAGAGTCCTGCTCCCCGAGGATTTGACACCACTGTTTCCAAGCTGTGGGCAGGAGAGCGTTTTTTAAATTTTTTTATTTTTTTCCTCACTTTGCCATTTTCTCTCTTCCATCCCAGCCTGGCGGAGAGAAAGTCCCTGTGAGGCTTGTGTGGAGTCTTGCAAGCGAACAGCCAACACGCATTCTCATATGAATCTATTGATTGGTTTGCTTTAAAAATATGAACTGGGAATTGCGCCGCCCCGTTCTTTGTTAGACGCTGGTTGAGTGCAATATGACCGGGGCAAATACAGTGACTCACGAGACATTGTGTGGTGGATCAATTGTTCTTAAAGTATATCAAGTGTTTCTCAGAGAAACACGGCAGAGGTCTGGGCACAATTTTAACTTGTCTTGCTTTTTTTGTGCTTTGGTTTTTTGATGTTTTTTTCATTGGCTTCAAATAATAACGCACTAACAGATTCTAATATATCCAACGTGGGTTGGAGAAATGCTTTCCTCACTTGTGTCTTATAGTCACATGTTTTCCCTTTGATCAACTAAAAAGAAAATCTTGGCGTGCCATGAGCCGATGCTTGCAAAAGCAACACAACTCCCCTAATTATTTGTTCTCACGCCGTTTTTTAAAATAATTAATGTAAAGCAGCGCCAACCCCTTCCTCCCACCCATCGTTGTGTGTGTCTTCCACTATAAATATCTCCCTTTTTTTTGCCTTTTTCTGCCTGTTTCTCTCATCTTTTTTGATAAACATCGCACGCCGTCGCTCTTCAAATTCATCCTAATAACCGTTCGCTTCCTGAAAGTGCCGGCAGCAGCCACAGTGATGGTCAGCTTAAAAGTCACCACCAAAAAAAGAAAAAAAAAAGGCCAATTCAAGTCACGCCGGATGAGGTTTCAGCAAAGAGGCTCTGCCAGATGGTTTTCTGGGAAAGGATTTTCAGTTAATACTATACTATAATGTGTCTCCTCCATCCACTCCTCCTCTTCCTCCTCTGTTCCCGTCACTCAACAGGCTGCAGGCTCTTCAATGTGTCTGATCACCGTGACGCCTTGATAAGGCCGTCTGCCTACTGTACTATATTTGATTACACTCAGCTGAACTCAGCAGATAGATGGCATCAGCATGTATTGCACAGAGCTCGGCGTTCCCCAAGTCTCTCCCACTTTTCGCATTGCTCCCTGTCTCCTGCATGCACACACACCACACATCAATGTGCATTTGTAGTTGTGTATTCCTACCACTCTTTTCCAGAAAAGAAGCAAAAAAAAAAAAAACTTGCCATAAAAACACAACCCACGAGTTGTTGCTCCCTTCTGGAGCAGCATTTAAAAATGATTGTTCAGGCTTATCCAGATTATGTTCAGGGTGCTTCCAACCGTATGTCCTAATCTGAGGATGGTGATTGAGATTGGGAAGATCAGCAACTGGTGAAGGAAAGAGTGAGAAAAAAAGAAAGAGAGAGAGAGAGAGAGAGAGAGAGTGACAAAGGGAGAAAGGGGTCCTGTGTGTCTGGCGGTGCTGAGGGTCTGACACAGCGATGTCAGGCCAATTTAGAACAATCCCGTTGTCTTCTAAGCCAGTTTCGCCACCCTCTCCCTCGTTTCCTCAAAGGCTTTTCTTCTCATGAGTCACCCCATCCAAGAGTCAGACACGGACCGCAGCACTTCCAATCATATCTCACATCAGTCAATTACACCGTACGGATTAAAAAAAAAAAACACTGTCAATAAACCTACAGCACACAGCAGTACACTGGCTATGAGTTCAATCCCTTTCAGGCGTGGAGAATACTGGAAAAAGCACATCAGGTTACACTGCTGCCGAAGCTGCATCACACTTAAACTGAGTGAAATATTCAAACCCAAGATGCCATCATTTTATGGCTGCAGCATTGCATCAAATAGAAAATATCTACATGTCTTGTGCATCATTTTATACACATTTCCCTGGAATTCAGCAGGACAGATTTGGTGTCTATGGAAACCTCGGGATCTCCACTAGAATTTTAAATAAAGTTCTGCGGGTTTGAACAAAGCTGGGCTACACAGCAATGACAAATCCAGGGCAGAAGTGGTTTTAAGCGCATTGTATGGCATTTGGTTGTAAATGTGCTGTATAAATTCATATTGTTTGGGTAAAAAATTTGACTTTTTTCCGTTGTCATAAAGAAAAATCAATAAAATTGTAAGAATCATAAAAAAATAGTGCAAGAATCAGTCAAGAGGGACTGCTAGCAAGCACCTACGAGGCCTGCATGCATCTGTAGGATTACCTCTCCAAGGTCAGAGTTATCTCCCCCCCCTGCTCTTCCTTTCCTTCTTATCCTCTATCTCCCATTCTCTGCGTCTGCGTCACCTCCAGCGGTCCCAGCTGGAAGACGATACAACAAGATGAGATAGTTATTTAACTTGCTCTCTGATTGATCTCCACCTCGAGATAAGGATCAGTAAGAGATGCTCTATCTTTTCTAAGGATGCCACATTGTTTATAATTGGATACAGGAAGCCACTCCATTTGTTATGACACATTTTCTGTCAGGCAATAGAACGTGCAACCCCCCCCTCCACACAAGTATTTTGTTATCTGGGTGACATATGAGGCAGAGGATGAAGGTCCCCAGGTAGCTTTGGCTGAGATCCAGAGATGGGATTCACCATATATCTCTGTGTGTGTACGTGTGTGTGTTTGTGTGTGTGTGTGTGTGTGTGGTGGTAGGATGGGCTATCGGAGGGTGGGATCAGATCCTATATGTCTCAGATTGATTTTGATGGGAGTGTCGGCCTGATGGTTCAGCTGGGTGTCAGGCTGATGCATTTTAATGGCAGATATGAGCTGCAGGATTCCCACATGCCAATCACATGTGGCCACAGTGTGCATGAAGAGAAATGGTCATGAGGGAGATTCCTGATGGGAAAAAGGGGGTTTTATCATTGTTTTGCACTAAAACTTGGCAATATCTGTCTTTTTTGACTATGGGACCTTTCCTAGCCAAAAAGGTGCTGCATGTTTTAGTATTCAATCCTCTTGGTATACCACTAAAGACTCTCATTTATGAGAAAAGTGCCTTAGTTTTCTTTCACCATTATTTTTATTCAGCAAACCAGTGGTTATCCTCTAGGTAGATTTTTCTTGTTCTTTTTCTTGTTCTTTTCTGTAGTCAGTCCTTTTTTTTATAAAGCCATTTATTTTTGTACAAATCTGAAAATATCAGAAAATTGTTCATCTTATGCATCTAATGCACTCAGTACATTTTCTGTTTATTTTTTTTTAAATATCATAAAATTGTTCATGTTATGCTCAAAACAGAGTCTAATTAAGCCTCTCTGCAAACTTATCAAGTACTTGCCTACCATCCAAGTGAACAATCCAGCAAAAAGCAAACACACAAGATGAGGGGAAGCTACTTGAAATATGCTAAAAAGAAAAAAAAAAAAAAAGCTCCACGGTGCTGCATCATCTGGGAAAGCAGCGCTCCTCCCTTCTGTACGGACCCGATTGAGCAGAAAAGAAAGCATCATCCTCAAAGGTCTCCTTAAGTCTCTAAACCCCAACAAAAAATATAAGCATGAATTAAGTGTGTAATAGAATTTGGCACACAGAAAATCCACATTGGTGTCACATTTATTCACGAAGAGCCTGCCCCCACCTATTAATACCAAAGACCCTATTGTTACAGACAGTAACTAATGATGGCTGCAGCTCCTAATAGAGGAGTATCATCAAAGCCTTTTCCCCTGCAGCCTGCGAGTGAAGCCTCCCGGGCACCGGCTGGTCCCTGGGGTCCTGGCAGTTTGACAGCCCAGTGATTCCTGTGGGCTTCTTCCCAAGAGCAGGGGGTTTAACTAGACTTCCTGTCTCGGCTATTATACCCTGCCTCTCTCTCACACACACGCACACACATACACAAACACACACACACATATGTGCACATCATTCATGCATACGTGCACACAGACACACACTCATGCACTCACAAATACTCGCATACACACACAAATAAGAACTCTGGGAAAAACTTTAGACTTTGGTAGGCAGGAAGTGGGATACAACTAACATGAGTTTTGCAGGTTTATGAGTCATGTATTGTTCTATATATTTAACACACAGAGGAATACCCTTTTTTTTTTTTTTTAATCTTTGTCTTATCCAGGCAAATCCGGACTCAACAGCTCCGCTCTGCACATGTTGTTCACTCGCCGAATCCCCAGGCTCCAAGCTGATTATAATGTGCCCTGCTTAGAGGAGGAAGAACTTGATACATACCCGCCTCCGACATACACACATATCCATATCCATCTAATGCACACACACACACACAGAAACACACCCACACAGAGACAAACACTTCCTCTTTCATGCTGCATAAAGCTCAAGCTCACGCCTTCCTGTTGATGGCACGCATGGCCTCTCGCGATTTGTTGTCATAGCCCAGCATGCCAGTGAATTCACATGCAGTAATGGTTTGTGCATCGTCTTCATCGTCACACAGGGATGAAGATGACGGCTTTGGCCTGCAGTGAAAGAGGCGCTGGCCTGCTTTATGTCCTCTGTAGCCAGACAAGTCTGAACAGTATCATCCAAAGGCATGAATTATTGAGAACACCGGAGGTCACCGGGTCACATAATGACCAAAAGCCAGTATTTGTTTTGCTAATTCACAGACAAAAACACATTGAGTCATGCTTAAAGGAAAATTCCGCCCTGAAACACACATCAACATGGTTTACATTATTGCAGTTCTGGTGGGACTTTGTTGTTTTAACATGTGATTTGATTTTTCTGTCGGGTAAAATCGCCAAATGTGATGTGAATAGAAAGCAGCTGGAGCATGCAACAGTGCGGCTATGAGAAATATACTGGATTTCTCCCTGTATGTTTGTTTAACATTGGATCAGCTTTTAGCTAGTTTGCAGCATCCATCCATTTTCTACACTCGCTTACTCCTATTCAGGGTCAGAGGCATGCTGTAGCGTATCCCAGCATGCATTGGGTGGAAGACAGGACAACACCCTGGACAGGTCCCTTTCAGACCACGCAGCATTTTCTGCCTGAAATCTGCGGTCCACCTTGCAACAACTATGTTTGCAAAGTGGAAGCATATCGGAGATGTGTGCTGCAACCTGCAGCTTGAAACAGGCGCGCCGCCTCGCAGGAGGAATCTGCGTTAAAAATAAATGTGTCTTTGCAGAAAACTTCTCCGTAGTCTGAACGCTCCCTTAAAAAGAGACGGAGAAACATACCTTTACACACATTCACACCCAGGGGCAATTTAGAGCCTCTAATTCACTTGACCTGCATGTCTTTGGACTGGAAATGCAAAGAAATGCAATGTAAATTGCCACTCAAAGGTTTTAAATAGCGTTTATGCGTTTTAGACTGGAATTTTCTTTTAATGCAACAGCAAGGTTTGGAAGAAACTTTTTTTATAATAAAAGTTACTGCAAACAGGCACCAATTGATGACCAGTGAATGGCAAATACACACTTTTTGATGTGATGAATATGTAATGATTCAAAGTTTAAAAATGAGCAGACAGTTTGTTCAGAAAATACGAAGTAGCTGCAAAATGACTAACTTGCTGCATACTCTTGGCCAAAGCAGACCTGTGACAAAGTTTCTTGCTGATTTAACCTGGAGGTGGAGGATGGTGGACGGTGAGATCTGAAGGGTCCAGGTCCAGATTGCCGTCCCAGGCCTGTGTAAGTGGCTAAATGCTGATTCACAGCAAATAATTACCGCTGTCTGATGTGAAGCGGTGCCAGGGCTTAGGGTATAAGAAGGGTTATCTAACGGCATTGATCAACACTTTGTGCTGATCAGGCCAAAAGAGGAGAAAGTTTTTTGTAGGGGATTAACTAATTTGATGTCCTCTCTTCCCAGCGAAGGAAGGTGAGAGAACAGCTTGTGAGGTTTCTCCTGTGATCCATCAGAAAAATCTGCGCAGCACCGCGGGGGTCCAGTTAGCGTGTGTTTTTATCATCTTTTGTTGAAGGCGTCAGCATAATGGAACGACAGAAGCTCCTCAGGGTTCATCTCTTGCATCTCATAAATGTTACACCAGATTTTTTTTTTTTTTTGTGTGTTTGAAGAGCAGCAAACCCAGACTAGAATCAGATACTTCAAATACAGTATTGATATGCTAAACAAAAAAGATTTTGGGGGCCTGCCGCGACACAGCAATTTGTGTGTCAGTGTCTGAGCGTTTATGTCGGTGTGTGTGTGTGTGTGTGTGTGTGTGTGTGTCTCATACTTGATATGATCGATTGCACTTTTTTGCTTTTGTTCTAGATAAATTTGCTGTGATTGATGTGTCTTATGCATCCCTCTCCAGAGATGCGAGGGGGGACTTGTTATGATTTATGTGCTTGACATATTTTTCTCCTTATGTGGAAGTAAATGGATAAATCGACGTGGTGTCATATATCTCTTGTGGACAGCAACACTGATGATGCTGACCTGTCATGTGACCTTGTTCGACCTATGAGAATGGGTTTGATACAATTGACACTCAGGGCTGGGTAGTAATGCATTACATGTAATTGGGATTACATAATCAGATTACAAAAAGTAAGTCACTATAATCAGACCAGATTACATTTAAAAAAATGAGTATTTATAGTTACATTGTCACATTGCTACATTGTACCTGATTAGGCTTTTGGTCATTTCTTTAAAATATGGCAATTGTAAAATTCTGAAACTTTTTTCACGATAACCAACACTATTCACTCATGAAAATCACGTCTGAAAAAACAGTTTTTTCCACAAGGCCTGGTTGCCAGGTTACCAATGTTGTTAACAGTGACATAACTAATATTTGTGGAAATTGTGGAATTTTTGTGGCTGCGTCCATTTTTTTAGTGAAAGGTGCAATGTTTGATTTTAACCCAGAAGTATTTAGATGAGATTACATTTTCTTTTGTTTTTTTTTCTTTTTTTGTAGTCTAATGGATTACGTTACTCATTCAAAAAAACTGCCATGTAATTTGTATTCTGTGACTGACTGCATTTCAAAGTAATCTGACCCAACCCTGCTGATACTGATACTGATGATAATGATGATGATGATGATGATGATGTAATGCTTTGCTCTTATACACTTTCTTCTCCCTATATAAATAAATACCATGAGAGATATTTGCCTAAGGCTTTCTCTGCACACATTTTTAGCGGAGTGTGTGTCTCCTATACCTAATCTCATCTCCGTGTGTCTCTATGTGTGTGTCTATGTCTTTGTTTACGTGTCCAGCAACATGCCCTACGCAGTTAATCACAACTATATTTGTGGCTTGGCATGATCCCCCGAAACAATTAAATGTGTCTCTGCATTCTGAAACCCTCATATATTATGTAAATGGCATGCTATGTTACAGATAATATGGAGTGACAGGCAAGCTCGAGCGCGAGCCAAGAAAAAGCGATCAGACAACTGTGAATTCTCGGTTTATGTGGCTATTTATGCCATATGGTGCTGCAGCCACGGTGATAGCAACAGATGTAATTACCCATTCAGTCTGGCCTCCAACACGGAGCCTGGCACCGACGCAGAATAACAGTCCAACTCGAACCCGACTCAGACTAATGCGGTCATGGCCGCTCCGGTGGTTGTGAGAGGGCGCCGTGATTAGTGTGAAAACTGTATTCCAATCTTTTCTGGCTCTGTATATGTGAGATTTTGGAATAACTTGAAATTCAGCTTTTTCCCCACCCGCAAAACAGAGCTAGTTTCCCTGCAGTGTGAGTCGGTCCTTCATTCATGCTTTCTTTGTCTTTTCTGTTTTATTACATTTAATTTAATTAATTAACAGTATTTAATTTGGGCTAATAATTGCCCACTCAGCCCACACTTTTCCCACTTGCTGGCCTCAACTTTTTAAAAAAAAATTTTTTAACTTATTTTATTTATTTTTTATATTTTATTTATTTATTTGCCCACTATGAGGGTTTAGGTCAGGGAGTTTGGGTTTTTAAATTTATTATTATTATTTTTTTAATTCGTTTTTTGTTTCCTATAATCTGTCGGCCCTTTGAGGCTATAAAAGTGGTTAAGAGCTCTAAATAAACTTCAACTTGAACATGATGCATGCTCACCTGGCTCTGAGAGTGTTATTAACTCAGATATGATCATTCTTTATTGTAAAAGAACAATCCATCTTTGCTGATATGTCTTTTTGGATATCAGGTAAAAGGTAAAAGTTTTCACGGTGAACACTTCAGTGAAGACGGCTGAGTCTGCCTCTTTTTCTGTCAGCAAGTCAAGTGTGGAAGGGGAAGTCTCTCTCTCTCTCTCTCTCTCTCTTTCTTTCTATCTCTCTCTCTCACTGTCCAACTGAATGCCTCTCTAAATGCTTTCCATCAGAGTCAGATACCTCTCCTAATGAAAATTCGATTGACATGTTCTTTTTTTTTAAGTAGCTGCTGTGCTGTGTGGATAAACTCTGCAGCAGCGTATAAGTGTTGCACTCTATCTATCTATCTCTCTATCTATCTATCTATTGATGCAGTTTATTTTTCACGCTTTTGATTTTAGTCCTTCAGGTCACTGCTTGTTCGACTTACATCTACCAATATTAAATCCAGCATGTTCTCCCCTAAGTTGCCTCAAAGCAAATTAATTTCATGCTCCTGGACGATGCTAAAAGGCAGAAGAAGAAGAAGATGATGATGATGATGGTGGTGGTGGTGATTCATCCCAATACAAATGCAGTTAAGGCTGACAAGTGAATCCTCCCTGATGCCTATACTTAGTTTGCTGCCACTGCACAGTATGTAACTGATTCCTTTCCTGATAACAGGCTCCTCCTGCGTTACCAACCATCTGATAAAATGGCAGATTAGAAAGCTCTTAAGATGTAAAACCACTGTGTTTGTGGAGTGTGTCCAATATGCTTAATAAAACGTGTTAAATGAACACTTTCACGTGAAACGCTGAGTAAAAAAAAAAAATAATAATATAAAATAATAATTTTATGTTGCTTTGTTTGGTGACGCTGTTCTCTTTGTTCTTTATGAAGCCCATCTCCAAGCGCTGTTGTCAGCTTCAGTAAAAAAAACTCTTTGAAGAATTTAATTCTACAATGATAAAAAAATAAATAAATGTTACCTGATAATCACTTCTCAGCTCTTTAGAAATATTCTCCTCTATACAGCTGTTGGGTTTTGATATACAAAGACCGAAGGTACCACGTTTTTAAGTGTTTTTCAAATATAATTTTTCTTTTTCAATGTCAGCTATCATTTTTTTTGATTACTTGGAATTAACTCGGCTAATTCAAAGGGTGAACTTATTTTGCATCAATTAAGGTGGAATGTCAGACCTTGAATGTTTCTGTATTGTAGTAAAATGTTCTTAACGTAACTTTTTAACGCTAGTTTGTCCTTCCCTTCAGCATTGAACTTTAAAAATGTCCCTCTTTGTTTAATATCCCCAGTATAAAGAGACAAAGCCAGGACGGCCTGTCAGTGTGACTGCAGTGGACACAGCAGCTGTGTCTTCTTGTGTTTTTCAGTGCTCAACATTTCATTTTCCTGCTCGGTTATGAGGCATTTGGGTTGTGAACCGACATGAAAGATTATGGAAAATCAATTAACAATATATGGCCAATCCCTCATCTAGCTCCTCCTGGTTTATGAATCATCTCAGAATTGTGCGAAATTCTTGACATATCTTACGCCAACAATTACAGTAAATATCACGGGTTGCAATTTTTTGTCCCATAATTCCTAGTCCCAGCAACCCACCACCTGTCTGCTGTGACTGCAAGCTAACTACTGTAGTTATGTTTAGAAACCAGAGATTTATACACTGCCAAAATGACTAACCAGACATGGCAGATAATCATATAATAATGTCATATAACACCACTGTGTCAAAAATAGTCATCATCATATGTCAAAAAGCCCAGGAGAGAACATTTACCGGGAGCTTAGCTATCAGACTGCTCTGTTTAGATTCAGCGTTCGTTCATTCAGCTCCAAAGCAGAGACAGAAATGGTGGGTGCATAAAGCTTTTTTGGTGAAAACTGTGGTGTTTTTAGCAAGTTTATTACATTTTTAACATGATTTTAAGGTGAACCCTGGTGTCAGACCAAGATGGCGCCATCCGATGGTGACGACTGTTTCAGTGGCAGTATGGCTGCACTGAGAATGTATGATCGACAAATGCTAATGGAAATAAAAAGATTTTCTGTTCTCTGCAAACCTCCTGTCTGTTTTTATGTCATGTTGTCTACTTTTTTGTTTCCAATATTATTTATCGTTTTTTTTTTTTAAGTTCATTGTGATTCATGATTGAGCTGGGTCTCCTGCATTTTATTGCATTTTAATGTACATTGTGTTTTAGAGTGCATGTGACAAATAAACATATCTATCTATCTATCTATCTATCTATCTATCTATCTATCTATCTATCTGTTGCACAAACTGAATTTCAAAGTCAACGTGGTTCTTTAACACTTTTCGTGGTTTTGCCTGTCAGGAGGATGTGCTGCACACGTGATTAAGTCCTACTTTCCAAACTGTGGATGATGCAGAGAACACTGGGAAAGTGAATCAGTCCCCTAATTGAATGATCAGTGTTTCCTGTTTGCACTCGCTCAGGAGCCTGTGCTGTAAGTAAGCATGAATCTGATCCGGTGACTCGTAAAGTTAAAGAGTCAAGCAGGGCTTAATCATTGTGTTGTCTGATAAAGCACGTGCACCCCGTGACAGATTTGAAAACGATCTCTCACTTGAATAAAGAGTTGATTTTAGAAACACAGAATGACGCTGCCTCTGTCAGTCGAGCGTTTTAAAATTAAACCGGTATGCTTAATAAAAACACGAAGCTGTCCCCTAGTCACGATCGCTCCGAAAGAAGAGTTCAAGCAAACAAAATTCAGCCTCATATCAAACACAATACTCTGTTTCATTCCTCCATTTTTCCTCAGGAGAGGCAGTTGCCATGGAGAATGTGGGAACAGAGGCACGAACACCTTCTGCTTCCAAGAAATAATCTTTAAAGTGGAGTCATACGAGTCATGAGAGAATCTGAACTAAAACAGGCTTCTGTCACAAACACCCACCTGTTTATCTGCTCTCATTCAGTCTTATTACTGCTCTTGCATTAAGTTTTGGTTCGATTCCACATTTGATATCTAATTACCACACTTGTCTTGAAGAGTACTCCTTTTTTGCCAGTTTTTCTTTACTGTTTGGGACTGCAATCTTATCTATTATCTTCACTTGGTGCAGATTTAAGTAACTTGATGTGTAAATTACCCTGAGGGTTTTGGGATATGCTTCCATGTTCTTCCTCTTCCGCAGGATTTATCCACAAAACCAAACAGGCAGCCCTTGCCACTGAACCATGGGCCTTTCAATAACTGTAATTTAACTGCATCTGTAGCCTTTCGTGTTGGCGGACACATTTTAATCAGCACACTCTGCAAAGCCTGTCAAGGATCTCCTCTAATACTGTTCTGGACGTGACGCTCACCGCTTTATCAGCCTGCCGAATCTGAGATGTACATTTTGTTCATAATCCTCTGAAAGCCGATGAGTTGTAACGGTTGGCGAGCTGCTGGTGTGTCTATGTGTGTGTGTGTGTGTGTGTGTGCAGCTAGAAGGCTACCACATTTCTGATATAAACAGATTATTCGGAAATAAATAAAAATGCAATTACATAATGAGCCAGAAGGTTACGTTTAAATGAAAATGCATTGGTGAAATAAAGTTATGCAAGTAATTATTTTGGTTTCATGTCAGAGATGTTTGAATAATTTCAGGCACAGACTGACCCACACTGAGCTCCACCTTCAGCAACGTCTGCAGTAACCTCAACGACTTGCAGAGGGCAGACAAGTTCACTGCACAGCCAAAACTTAAACAGCCCATTTAGTCTCATATTCAGTGTTAAAATCTTTATTTTTCCTCATTAAAACAAGTGGAAAAATCTTCTGTTGGGATGAGATAATCTCACTTGTTTCCAGTGCAGTTTCACTTTATAGTATAGTCTAATGACACTTGATTCAAAAAATTCTGACACAAGTGGGATTATCTCATCCCACTAACAGATTTTTCCACTTTTCCACTTAAGAAAAGCAAGTTTTTAACACTGAGATTTTTTTTTGTTTTTTTTTTGAGGCTTTCATCCCTATAAGATGTAATCCATCACTGCATGACGAGACCCAGTTGAGTTTCCCTGAGAAATGGCTGTTATTTGATTTCAAGATCATCAAAAGGTTGTCTAAAGACGCTCAATGTCCTGGATAATCTGATAAATACTTCATGATCCAAGCATGGGGTTAAAATTAAGGCGTTGCGTGTGATTTACAGCAGGGTCTATGATTTCCCACTGTGCCATGGATGAAATTAATGTCCTCTGATGTGAACTAATTGGCACCACGCCTGCTGGTTGGGAGATGAGCTGGATGAGGGGTAGTGTGTGTGTGTGTGTGTGTGTGTGTGTGTGTGTGTGTGTGTGTGTGTGCGCGC
>OMKZ01023337.1:0-10819 GCA_900302535.1 Neoniphon sammara
AACATCTTTTCTCAGTCTGTGTAAGTCGGAAAAAGGGTATTTTGCCCAAAACAGAGAATTCCTTTAAGCAATATTTTTTTTTTGTTAAAATAAGTGTTCAATAGCTCTACCATCCATCAGCAATCACTGATATAGAGTGTTTGGTCAGTAACATGGGTCTGCCAGTGTCTCGGCTCTGCGGTAAACCGAAAGTAAAATTTCTGGTATCCTGTTCCCACTTTATCCAATCAGGAGAGACAACTCCACAAAGAGATGGTTCTCTGTGTGCGTTCATGATCAGGGGCACGTTCAATCTGAAAACGATGTGCAATGTTTCGCTACGGTTTCCGGGTTTGAACGACATGTTTCCTCGAAACGGTGTTCAACAGTGTGCAATGGGTGTTGAGGTATGTTTTCTCTCATTTGGTGGGTGTGTACAGCTTAAGGCTCTATTAAAAAGTCTGACATGGGTGCAACACTTGCCTAAATAAACAGGCTATTCAACGCACCTTCGTTTCTGTTTAAACATTTTGCGATTTAAGACGGCTGAAGAACAGTAATATTGTAAGGTGCTGTTGCGAAGACCGCTGCATGTCCATGTGATGACGTGGAGAGGAGGGCAGGGAGTGCTAACTGCAAGAACGGACAGGAAGTTAGCCAAAATGCCAATATCGCTTAGTGCTGCTTTAAGACTACATCAACTTTCAGGACTTTGGCTGTATTAGACATCTTATGCAGTAACTAATCAATTCAACATACTGTATGCTAAAGCATTGCATGCATGCATAACAGACAGAGAGATGATTTGGTGCCAATACTGTCATCTCATATTGGGTGAGGTGACCAGCAGGCCAAACTCCCAAATGTCCACACTCCAACAGCTGCCTGCCAAAGACTAGAGTCCAAACAAAATAACCTTATCTGGCCTGATCACAGTGTTAACTTTTCTGTTGGATGTAATGTCCATCACTCCTACAGTTTCACTCAGTCTGGACCTAAACCCAAACCGCACAACACAGTTTGGCCTCTTCCCAGAGAAAAAGTGCAAGGAATGTTAACTTTTTTGTTGGATGGAATGCCCATCACTCCTACATTTCCACCCGGTCTGGAACGAAACCCACACTAAGTGACACGATTTGGCTTCATCATAGTTTCTGCATGTTTCAGGGGTCAGAGGAGGTGGAGTAGATATGATAGGCAGTGAAATAAATAAAATAAATAATTAATTATTATTATTTTACATAGAATTATTGAAAATAAATTCACCTCTCGTTTTCTTTTACAGCCAAAACTATTTGCTAGGTGCAGTAGGTAAATTCTTGAATGACAATAAAAAAAGTACTACTAGGAAACTAAAAACACTATCCAAATTATAATTTAGTTGAACTACCGCAAAGCTGCTATACAATATACTTAAGGTACTATTTTAATATTACAATGGCCAAACCAAATAAAGTCAATAACTGCTGTTTAAATTTAAGATATCTGTTTTCCACATTTTCACAGACAAATTTCCTTGCATGACATTGTTCAACTGAATTTTTAATAAATATTTACCCTCCTCAGTTTATGACTTGTCTGCCTTCTGTTCCATCCATGGTGTTTCTAGTGTTAATTTGATGTTATGAAACTACTCCCCAACACTGGTAACCTATATGTCCCTGTTTTGTCCTCCCACTTTCCAATATGGTTTATGTGCCTCAGCTACCCTGAGGGACTTTTAAGACAGTGTGTGGCTAAATGATGCTCTTATGTTGCCACACTGCTGCTGACTGACAGGTATACATGGCACTACATCTGCTGCTGGTTGGCGCTGGGTGCCGGGCCAGATGTGGCCCGCCGTTTGGTAGCATAAAGCAAACATAGCAAATGACACCCACCATCTGTCCATACCTAGATCAGGAGCATGTGCCTTCATCTTCGCTTATTTTGGGCTCAGATGGAGGGGGACTATAAGGACATGCTACCTGCTTTAAAGTGATGGTGTGGCTGTAACATGCTAATTTGACAAAATCCAATTCTGTTGTGGTGTCTTTGTTTGCAATTTATTTGACATTAAAGCAGCACTAGGCCAGGCTTTTATGTAAAAATGCAGCTGTCTCATCTGCTTAAATGGGGCTGCAACAGAGCAAAACATTCTAACTCCAATAACTGAGGCACTGTAGATTCACCCTGTTTCCCAAATTCTGCTATCAACTAGTGGCCACCGACATGCAAACTTGCCTAGAACAGCTTTAAGGTATTGGAGTCTAAAATATAGTGTCTGCAATCTGTTTGGTATTGGGAGCAAACACCCAAGGTTTGCAGGTTTAATTAATATGTCAGCCATATGTTTATAAAAGGCCCAAACCTGACCAGTAGTTCATCTTTTATACCAAAGTCTGCTCAATTGCATATTTTGTCATATCTCAAGGTAAGAGGACATGTGCTGATGCACTGTTTACATGCACCACAATGAACATTGTTTTGCAGTAACATGAATAAAAAAAGAATGGTTTTTTTCAGAATGTTATGTTCCTCTTCTATTTTATTAGACGTTTGTAACTTTTTTTCCCAGCTGAATGTGCATGTGTGAATGACATGAAATGCTGCAGATTCTACATTTCCCAAGGGCCCACATGTGTGTGTCATGAGGGAATCATCACAGGCCGTCTGAATTAAAAAATGGGGTCATTAGCATTCAGATGTGAATTACTGATGAGTTAGGTTCATTAAAAGTCCGCACTAACATACTCAGTTTTTTCATCTTTGAATCAACATACAATTTTGATCAGACTTAATAGAAAAGTCTTTTTACCATTTTGTAGGAGTGAGAATGATGGGAAATAAAGGCTGAGTTGACAAGTCACACAGGGTACTGGACGCCATCCCAGCTATGAAAAAAGGGATGATTTGCATGCAGTGATCTGGTTCTATCCTGTCTTTGTAAAACATAGCAGATTTCTCGATATAAGCAAATTATGAGTTCTGCCATTCTAATTCTGAAATATGTTATAGACCTTTGTGATGTTTGTTCTTTGGCCTGATTTAATCCATCCATGCATCCATCCATTTTCTGCTGCTTATCTGGGACCAGGTCATGGTGGTAAAATAATTTTTTTTTCTTAAACAAAGACCCAGTCCTAAACGGAGCCGAGGATAATCAGACATGAATAATCAGACCCAACACAAATTACTGGTAGGTCTAGGTTAAAGATCAAAGAATTTAATATTCATGAGACAAGTCAAGATTTTGGACCCGAATCCGCTCAGATCTCAGGTTAGGTCTCGGGTTTTTGGGCCCAGGTGGACTCATGAGGACCTCTAACCCGAACCACCTCAACTGGCTCCTTTCAACGTGGAGAAGCAGCGGCTCTACTGAGCTGCTTCTGAATGTCTGAGCTCTTCACCTTGTCCCTAAGGGTGAGCCCAGCCAGCCTACGAAGGAAGTTCACTCCGGCCGCTTGTATCCGTGATCTCGTTCTTTCACTCACTATCCAAAGCTGATGACCGTAGGTAAGGGTTGGAACGAAGATCTATCAGAGAGCTTTGCTTTAAATTGAAAGCTTTGCTTAATTGAGAGCTTTGCCTTCAGGCTCAGCTCCCTCTTCCCCATGACGGTCCAGTATGACAACTGCATAACTGCAGCTGCTGCACCAATCCGTCTGTCCATTCTCCTCTCCATTTTGCCTTCACTCGTGAACAAGACCCCAAGATACTTGAACTCCTCCACTTGAGGCAGCACCTCACTCCCAATATTGAGGGGGCAAACCACCTTTTTCCGGATGGCCTCGAATTTGAAGGCCTGATTTCAGTTGAATTCCATTGATAGAACATACTATTGTTTGCCATGCTGACCCTTCTCAGCATCCATCCAGTACAAACAAGGGATGACTTCCTAGTTTGGAATGTTCCAGATACAGAGCAGAGAGCTTGCCATGCAAAGCTAACATGCCATTGACAATCACTCATCTGAACTCCTTTAGCGATGGGTAAAACATTTGATAAACATTGCACCATAGCTAATGCTAGCTGTGTTCACTGTCACCTACCAGAATGCTCTTTACAGTGGAGAGACCATTTAATAGAAAATGTGGTACTATACACAATCTTGTAAGTCTTTTCCCTCAAACTTTATAGAAACTCATAATTGCTTCTTATGTAACTGTGGGTAAAGTGTTATAGAATTTTTGAGCCTCTTTTGCCCGCATTTGAAATAGGATTGTCAGATGCTTGGCTTTCAAGCAAGCTGTTGAATGTCTAGTTCAAATGATTCTGTAAATAGTATTCTGCTAAACTCAAAATGGCTGCTGCATATTTATCAGGAATGTATTTGTATAAAATATCACTGAACAGCTTTATTCAAGTGCTATATATACTATGTGTTCTGTCATTTGTTCTTATTGCAGAGAAAAATAAGTTATCAAAGCTACTGATAATGATGATGTTCTTCGCAGTGTAAAAAAAGCAGGTAAAACATGCACAATGGTTGTTATATGACATTGTTTAATGTTTTTGTTGTTTGCTCTACCATCGTAATAGTATTACAAATATGTTTCAAAATCAAAATATCATTGTGACAATGCAACAATAAAGTTTTAAGTTTTAATAGAGCCACTATTTGTCATGAGGGAATAAATAGGCTTTTACTCTGCTTTTGATGATAATAAATAATAAAAAAATTTATGATTGATGGGATAAAATAAGGTTTTATTATCTTCAGTGATCATGTCGGACACATAAGAGTCTGTCTGGTTCAGTAATAATGGTTGAATACCTTTGCAATGAGATCAACTCCAGTCTTTGTTTGTGAAGTGAAAATTCTTCGCCTAAATAGAGCAGTCTTGTCTATGTGCTCTGAAAGGAAATTCCTGGATACAGCAGTGCATCCGCTGGTATTTTGAGGCACCTTCAGGGGTAAGATAAAATGCTTTGTGAATCATTTCTCACTGACCATTAAAATCTAAATGGCTTTGATAAATGATAGAGTTTTAAATGCAGCTGGGGAGTGAGCATAAGGGGAAAAAATGGTGCTGGACCTAAAGAGAAAGTTGGAAAAAGAAATTAAGTGTAAGCTCGTGCTGCATTCCAGCTTCTCCCTCACCTTTCCTAGGTTTTGTTGTAACCAGAGTAAGGAAATAAAGCACAGGAGAGGCAGTACATTACGTGGGTGTGTTATCAGACATTCGGCAGCGCTTTGCACACTTCAGTAGCAAAAAGCCAGGTAAAGGACGACAAAGATGGCAGCTCGAGTGGCAGTTTCTTCATTAGTATTCCTGGAGGCTCTCCCACAAAATGACTTGTGGCAATGCCTCCAGGTATCCAGATTGCACGAACACTAGCCTTCATGTGTAAAGTTATTTATTTGCTATATTTGAAAGCACAAAAAAAGACATCATCAATGCTTCTCTACTAAAAGTCTTCCCTAACTTATTTCTCCATATGCTCTTCTGCAACCGGAGTGTGCTTTTGTTTAGAGTCTGTGGGTTGAAGGATAACCTTGAAACTAAGCTGTGATTCGATCTCTTGCAGGTCCAGGGGTACCCTTCTCATACTGATCAGTGCACTTTCACTACTCATGGAAACAAAAAATCCATATGAAGCAACTGAACAAGGTCCAACTGAGTTTAGTGGACTGAAATCCTCAATTGGAACATAAAGGAACAACTTGATGAACACACTATGTAACAAAAACGGATTCAGCTACAGTCTACAGAGTCATATTAAGCTGTGCCCAATGTGTTGCTATACAGTAGTTTTATGACTTGTCAAAATGTGATAAACATGACTCACTATATGCATCAAACATGTATAATAAATTGCTTGACATAATAATATCACATTCAAATGTATTTGTTAATTTGTTAAATAATTTCAACTTTGCAAAGTTTGCAGGTTGTGTTGCAAACTTATAGCTCATTGCGCCTATATGCATTATGTTCTTTAATGTTACAGAGTACATATTTGTGTATTTGTGATACAGGTTTGCAAGTCATGTCATGACTGTAAATGGCTTGTGGTGTTTTCCCTCTGTAGGAGGACATTGCCAAGATTTCTGCAAATGTTTTTAGTGATTCACAAAAGGAAATATTGATTAAAGCTCGTATTACCAAATGCATTCATTTGCAAAACGTATATTCTGCACATTTCCAAATAGCTGTTTACAACTGCAAAATACATCACAAGTCTGCAAACTGCCCCAGACACATTTTGTTTACAGATTGGAGTATACTTCAAGGAAACCTCACATATCTTAATTTTTATACATTTAATATTATATTATATATTTTATTGGGCAATAATATTGACTAATTGAACTGTATAAAGTAATCACCTGTCACAGTAAGAATGTAACATTATTTCTCAATATTATTACATCAGTAAAAATAATTTACAATCCATGAAAAGTAATAATTTCTGCATAATACTGTAAGTTTTTATGACATTATCCAGTGATTTATTACGTGATAAATTTTTATCACATTTCTAACTTATTTAACGGGACTTTAAATTCTATTAAATTTTGACCATTTGACCATTATTTCTCTGCTAGGAGATCATGCTTTTGATGAAGAACTTGTGTTTGCAGTGATTCAAAAACTTTTGTTCTCGCAACTTCGGCTCCCTCACTCCATTCATTGTCTAGGTTCCTTGACCATCTACTATTGGTTTTTCTAGTTTTTTTTTCTTTTTCTATTGTGGCCATGTTTGCTCCAATGGTGGGTGAAAAAATCCAGGACATACATTGCGTTTTCTGGGCAAGTTTATAAAACACACCGCTGACTAAGAAGTCAAAGAACACAACTGTAGAAAGTGTCAGAGGTGGATGGGATCTGTCAACAAGTGGGGGTTAAAATAGGTTCAACAGCCTGATGCTTCACCACTGTTAAAAATGAAGTGTAAAACAGCCGTCACTGTTTCATACATCGGTGTACTGATTTGCCTAATCTTCTCGGGTCTTTGGATGAGGGACAAAATCAAAGCCATCATGGAAAACCCCTCTCACCCTCTCTACAACCAGCTGTGGCACAAAGCAATAACAACTATCTACTTTATTACAGACATTGTGTCCCCACACATGCCTGGCTGAGATCTGCACTCTACTCAGTGCACTCTTCTAGTTACATGGAAAGCTGTTACAGAGCACAATGGTGGAGCTCCGGCTGTGAGGTGAATGCATTGTGTATTTAACATATGCTGTAAGTATCAAAGAAACCTTGTAAAAAAGACTCCCAGGTGAGTATGGATGGCCAAGTACCCAGAGATCTGGTGGTGCAGACCCTCAGATATAAACCTGATCTGGTGGTCAATCCTGAGAGCAGCATGGTCCCAATGCAAGCATGATTGACATGCATCTTTCATGGCAGATCCATTTATCAATCCTGGTTCAGAGAGAAGGGGAAAGAGAGGAAAGGAGGGGAAAAAAGATACAGGAGAAAGAGAAAGAGATACAGCAGGGAAAAACACAGGGCAGATGGAGAGATCTAGAGCAACAGACTGCTGCCATTTTCAGTGTAACCTTTATTAATGCAGGGACAATCAGCAGAGCACTAGCATTCACATTTGGGCCACGCTAATCTGGAGAAATCCGAAAACGTATCATTATTTCTCCATTTTGCCCTTTCGTCCACACTAAAATGGCATTTTCGTCCACCGAAAACAGAGCAAAGCAGAACAATTTGATGTGAAAATAGCATTTTCAGATTTCAGATTTTCAGATTTAGATACAGGATTTGTGTGGACTTGGCCTTATGCAGTTACAATCATTCAGACTGGGAGCTAACCGAGGTATATGGCAACCCCTCCCCACAGTCATCAGTTGTATTTTTTGGCTGCAGATCTTTCTATCAGGCTTCCACTAGCAGTCCTAGAGGACTCTTCTCATCTGTTCTCTGGACTTTCCTCTTGAGTCTCTGAGCCATTTCTCTGGTCACCATGCTGATTTTCTGCCAGTGGTCATCAAACAGCTTTTGTAGCTTTGAATTCCTGTAGTTGGCCTCTTCGTTTGAAGAAACCAACTACAGAAGGAGCCAAGCACTATCATACCCCGGAGCCATTCAGTGAACTGTGGGCTCCATGGCCACTGTGGCAGGCTGTATGCTCCAGATACTCTGGCCCAGGTTAACTAAAGGTTTGCCCACTGAAGAATGTGCACTATATCACCAAAACGACCAAGTCAAAATGCCATTGAATTCACTAATCATGCATAATGAGTGGAGAGCATGCCTAATGGCGCTGGCAGATTAGTCTTTAACCTGAAGCATGCAATTTGTGCTTGCAGTTGGTGATGAAGGGGCTATTTACTTGCACAATACCCTTTTTGGGGGCTTGCTGGTGCCAAAACTTGATTTGCATAAATTTCTGAGAAAAAAGACTAGGGTTGTCAGATTAATATGTTAAGTTCGATTAATTATAAAAATAAGAACATTTACTTTCTGTAAATGTTCAAAACTGCAAATTAACACATATAATATTATGTAATGTTTGTTAATTAATAAATGCACCAATGTTATTTGGCAGGACCTATATACCAAATCACCCAGCTGTCATATTTTGCCACAGTATCGGTAGCTAAGGGGAACTTCAGGATGCTTTGACAAACCAGCCCTGCAGCTGGAGCGGTCACTGTGGCTCTGAGCCTCAGAGAGCAGCACTCTGTGAGAGCATCTCAGGGTGCGACTGACACCACTGGAGTCAATTTATGAATGCACCCTCCTGACCCCGTGCATAGCACGATTCCATCCAGTCAGTGTGTTAGTTGCGTATGCATGTAAATAGTGTGTTAAATAGTTTAAAAAGCTCATATGGCCACATTGTTGCTGAAGTGATAAGCTTATGTTTAATAATAACAATAAAAAAAAGCTGTTATGGCCACATTTTCTGATAGGCTTATGTTCAATGAAAAAAGACATGTATTTGGAAAATACTAGTATTGATTTCTAATGCCACCTTTTGATATTTCTATTCAATATCTTCATTTGGGGTTTTTCCAAGCAAATATTGACACAATTAATTGCGATTAATTAGATTAATTAATCAGCATTTCATGTAATTAATTTGATTAAAAGCAACTCAGGTGCAACAAAATGTGCAAATTTACAGCGCAATCTCAGTGAAACAGGCCCTCTGTGTCCTCTACAAATTGATCTGTGGCACCCTAGAAATGTCTTCTTCTTTGCCAGTGTATACTATCAAATGCAAACAAAAATGACATTGAAAATCATAACTCAGAATAATGATTTGTTTTCTGCACAATGTACCATGGCAGGTAAAATAGAAGGGATGATATATGAAATATGACCTAACCCACTCATGATGTTACAACTACATGGACTGAGTGTGCATTGCCATTTAAGCATTGTTAAAGGCATACCTACCATCTATAGTATAACTTCTCCTAATTTTTTTTTTCTCCAAGACATGTATTTCAAATACACATTATACATTGTGTAAATAAGACAGCTTCAGAGCTGCTGTATGCCACCTATATGAACCAAATTAGTGGACGTACAGAGGTGAAAATGGTATCAAGCATCTTGTCTCAGAAAAAAAAGGTTTTTTTGCCCAAAACGTTGGAGTATTCCTTTAAGAATCAAACATTTTACTACATTTTTATCAAATGATATTACATTTTAGGTTAGTTGATACAGCCTTGTTCATTTGTCATAATTAACATATACCACAATCTGCCACCATCAGCTCAGCATATGAAAGGTACAATGAACCAAAGCAGTGATGCACTTATGACCAGACCCACCACCCAAGGAAGAAGCCAGACGGTCTATAGGACTAATCAAACTGGCAGGAATACTTCTTTTATATTTTGTATCTTTCTTGGTTCACCACCGGCCGTCAGGTTGACCGGCCCACCAGGAAAACTCCTGGTACTCCAGATGGCCAGCCTGGCTAGGGTAAAAGATAAGTACTATGGGGAAAAAAAGGAAAAATAAGAGCTGTCTCAAGATAAGTGCATACTACAGAAAGTAGAGGAGACGATAGGATTCAGTGGGGAGAGGGTGAAGCACTTCTTAAATAGGTAAGTTTTCAGTTGTTCCTCCATGGGAGAAAGGAATTGTTTGCCTCAGGGAAGACAGAGTTAAGTTTCTGGTAGTAGCAGAACACAGAGTCCCGGCTGGTGGGCAAGACTGAACCATAGCCTGAACGTATGGGGGTGTGAGGCTAGACCATGGCTTGGTTATATGAATTTAGTTGCCTTGTTCACCAGGGGTCTGCATTTCAGCCATCTAAAGTTCGAGGGGAATAACATAGTAGAGACCTTCTCGTTGAATTTTTCCATCCCTCCGAATTGTCTAGATCCTCATCAGACTTGAAGATGAACTCGGAGCCGCCCATGCTAGGGGTATCAAAGTTCATCCTCAGCCAGCAGGGGGCTGGAATCAAAGCAAGGTGCTGAGGCTGCACTTGGGTCAAGACAGTGCCTGCCTATGCTACTGACATCTATAATTCATCCACTGCCAGTGAGAAAGCAAACAGACCTTAGAACTGGTCTTTCATGCCTTTCAAATGTCATCATAAGAGTGATGTCTTGTACTAAAAATATTCCTAGGTATATGGTAACACTAATGTTAGCCAAAAAGTGGAATCAACTGTCATTTTGGACCATCTTGACTTGAAGTAAAGTGAAACAGAGAAGGGTTTTAACTGTACCGCTGCTTAAATGCCAGGAACCCATTTGGCTTGGTTTGAGCAGTTCTTCTATTGTGGTTTGTAATCATTAAGTGGCTTCGCATGGATTGCCGTGCTGTGATCCTGCCTTAGCAATGACATAGTGGACTTGGAAGGAGAGGTGGAGCTCTAAGATTGGCAGAGGACATCAGAGCAGTCATCATAGCAAGTGGAG
>OMKZ01023340.1:14819-33265 GCA_900302535.1 Neoniphon sammara
AAGCATGGGAGTGGCTGTCCTGCAGTTATTTCATGGCAGCCAAGTTCACCAGTGCAGACAGCATGTTATCAATATGCATGATATACACTTCACTTCACTTTTTTCAATTTTGTTATGTTGCAGCCTTATGCTACAATCATTTAAATTCATTTCTTCTCTCATTAATCTACACTCAGTACCCCATAATGATGAAGTGAAAACAGAATTTTAGAAATTTTTGTAAATTTATTAAAAAGAAAAAAACGGTAATATCACATTGACATAAGTATTCAGACCCTTTATTCAGTACTTAGTTGAAGCACCTTTGGCAACAATTACCACCTCGAGTCTTTTTGGGTATGACACAACAAGCTTTGCACACCTGGATTGGGGGATTTTCTGCCATTCTTTGCAAATCCTGTCAAGCTCCGTCAGGTTGGATGGGGACTGTCGGTGGACAGCCATTTTCAGATCTCTCCAGAGATGTTCGATAGGGTTCAAGTCAGGGCTCTGGCTGGGCCACTCTAGGACATCCATGGAGTTGTCCCTAAGTCACTCCTGTGTTGTCTTGGCTGTGTGCTTAGGGTCATTGTCATGTCAGAAGTTGAACCTTCGGCCCAGTCTGAGGTCCTGAGCGCTGTGGAACAGGTTTTCATTGAAGATATCTCTGTACTTTGCTCCATTCAGCTTTCCCTCAACCCTGACCAGTCTCCCAGTCCCACAGCATGATGCTGCCACCATCATGCTTCACTCTTGGGATGGTATTGGGCAGGTGAGATGAGCGGTGCCTGGTTTCCTCCAGACATAACATTTATAAATGAGGCCAAACAGTTCAATCTTGGTTTCATCAGACCAGAGAATCTTGCTTCTCATAGTCTGAGAGTCCTTCAGGTGCTTTTTTGCAAACTCCAAGCGGGCTTTCATGTGTTTTGCACTGAGGAGAGGCTTCCGTCTAGCCACTCTGCCATGAAGCCCAGATCGGTGGAGGGCTACAGTGATGGTTGTCCTTCAGGAACTTTGTCCCATCTCCACACAGGATCTCTGGAGCTCAGTCAGAGTGACCATCGGGCTCTTGGTCACCTCTCTTACTAAAGCCCTTCTCCCCTGATTGCTCAGTTTGGCCGCGCAACCAGCTCTTGGAAGAGACCTGGTTGTGCCAAACTTCTTCCATTTGAGAATTATGGAGGCCACTGTGCTCCTGGGAACCTTCAGTGCAGCAGGCAGTTCCTTTGACCTCATGGCTTGGTGTTTGCTCTGATTGCATTATCAGCTGTGAGGCCTTCTATAGAGAGGTGTGTGCCTTTCCAAATCATGTCCAATCAATTTAATTTACCACAGGTGGACTCCAATCAAAGTGTAGAAACATCTCACCTGAGCTAAATTTCAAGTGTTGTTGCAAAGGGTCTGAATACTTATGTCAATGTGATATTTTAGTTTTTCCTTTTTAAAAAAAAATTGCAAAAATTTCTAAAATTCTGTTTTCACTTTGTCACTATTGGGTACTAAGTGTAGATTAATAAGAGAAAAAAATAATTTAAACGATTGTAGCATCAGGCTGCAACATAACAAAACTGAAAAAAGTGAAGGGGGTCTGAATACTTTCTGAATGCACTGTATGTCTTTTATAGTGTGTGGTATATGTATTGTATGTATTTTTTATTTCGGGGACACCAAAGATCAATTTCCACTAAGGTGGACAATAAAGTCAATCAATCAGTCAATCAATATTCACCCTTGTACCACTCTTCACACCGGCTGTCTTTTTTGGCTGTGTTTTACTGTTCCAGTCCTCATCTTCCCCCATAGTCAGGATGGCATATTACTCATCAGCTATGAGATGATTCGCTGCCTCCATCTAAGTCACTTTGGTTTACAACACCCAAAAAAGTGGAAAACTGGGTTCCCAAAAAAGGCATCAATACAGAGTTCAAAAATATTAAAGGGAAACCACTGTATAATGCAAAAATGTATTTATTACAGCCTTCAATTCCACATCCTTCTTTCATCATTTTACAGGCTTTTCTGCATGTATGTTTAGCCTTTGTTTGTGTTGAAAAGTCTCAAAAGCTGAAAAGGATGCAGAATAGAAAGCTGTAATAAATTCATTATTGCATTATACAGTGGTTTCTCTTTCATATTTTTGAACTCACTTTGGTTTACCACATCCTCTTTGCTTCCACTGAGGCTTGAACAACTAGCACCAGGTTCCAGGTGTCACTGAGGTACTTTATTCCTGACTCTTTTCCTCACCTCTGCTCTCTTATCAGTCTGTAGAACCTTCATCCCCTTGAGCAAGCTGAGATTACTCATGAAGCTAGTCTGTGAATGCTTCAGACCAGCAGCCCCCTTACCCTCTCTTGGAGTAGAAAGGGACTTTGATCTGGCTTGGATCTTGGTTTTGGTGTTTAGCTCCACCTGATCTTTATCACTAGATGCCAGAGAATCATTGCCCCTTGATGATTTGACTTTCCTTTCTCTGGAAGCCTCGCTAGGTCTCTGCTCTGTCTCACTTTCCTCAGAGTCTGAGGGGAACTGGTCTCTATCACTAGACTCCTTCATAGCTACCCTGTGCATGGCTTTGACTGTCCTTGGCTTGACTCTTTTCAGCAGGAAGTCATTTGCTTACTTGCACATCTTGGAAGGTTTCTGTCAGGGTGTTGTCATGGGCCAACTTAGCAAATGGGGGCATGTTGGTGATGTTACAGTAATACCTATAAGTGTCACCACCTTCAACTCAAGTGTTGATAATAGGATTCCACTTTCTGGTTCCTGTGTCAACACCTGGCGTCTCCACCAGGTGTTGATTCACACAGGGAACATACGCTCCCTATCCATCACCGGCTTGCCCAAATACAACTTCCAGGTCATCCTCTCGGAGGCTTTAAGGGGTTCTTGAAACTTTGGAGGGTTTTTTTTCTCTTATCTTTTTTATTGTCTTCTTATAGCTCCCACATCTGAGATTTTGAGGGACAATGTCTCCTCTGCCCAGTCAGACTGGTTATCACTTCTAATTTGATTCTCTGTCATTTTTCCCGGTTCCTCATCCTCATTTGGGACTTGTCTCTGATCCGACGCTGAATCCAGATTGTCACTCTGCTCCTTATCTTGTCTCTCTTCGTCATTCTGGTTGACTCTGCTTGGGGTTCTTTGGGGCCTTATAGGGCACCCTCAAATCACAGGAGACTCTTTATCTATTAAGAGGGAGACTCTGGTCCATCAGCCACAGAATCTCTGGATGTTTCTGAAGCCTTCGAGTGCCAAAGGTAGTAGCATGTATCACTGGACATTGCTACCTACCTCCCTGCAGGAAGCAATTCAGGAGAGAGTGGGCAAAAAATGAGCTTTCTCCAAACCCCTCATGACAAGAGGAGATTGCTGACACATTTAATAGTATAATGCAACAGTACCCACTCCAGCACATGTGGACAGAACCAAATGAACATGATTGATCAATGGATCAATGCCTCTCTATTTGCACCACCAACGAAAACCCAACCATTTTACTCTGTAGCATGACATGGTGGACTATCCATGTGTTCCTTGAACAGTGATGTCTACTTCCATAGACAGATCAGTTTTTGTTAAACATGTATGAGCTAAATTCAGTTACATTTTGCCTATACATCAAGCTGCCAGTAACAGCTTGGACTGACCTCTTTGACATCAGGGATGTGCAGTGCTTGCCAAAAGTGTCTAGCACAGGTTATTCAATAAGCTGGTGAATCAGGTATGCAAAACATATTTTATTCCACCGTCCCACAAATACTTCTCATAAGGATTTTTCAGGGCATTTGGATAATTCTGTGGAAAACTGAGGTTGGCCAGAGCTAAAATTAGAGCAACTATTACTCTGCCCACGGGGAGAAATGTGTGGTGGAGCTACACTACACAGACGGCACACAGATACATCATGTTTGGAAATTTACAACAAGTATAAGTGTGTGTGTGCGTGTGTGTGTGTGTGTGTCTGTGTGTGTGGGTGGGTGCCTGTGTGTATGTGTGCACATCTGTGTGTGTCTGTGCATCTGTGTGTCTCAATCCCCAGGCCACTGAGCTGTTGATTTTGGCTGCAGTGAAGCGTTACATGCTTTTGATCCTGTCAATGCTATGGTGGCCACAGTTCCAGTCTGTTCAAATTAAAACGCCTTCCCACTAAATGGTTCAAACTCCACATTTGAGTGTCTCGACTGTGAGACCTTCTCGGGGCCACAGACACACACACACACACATACACACATACAAATATGGCATGAACCGGATGTCTTATTATGCCTGCTCCTCACAGAGAGCAAGTTACTTTCTGTGAGGAACACGTTTTAGCAATCAGTGGTTTTGTGCCCTGAAATAAAGGCACATAATATTATAAATATGCATGCGTGTGTGTTTTTGTAACGTTGCAGCCTTTGCCACTACTTAATAAGGATGCTAGTGTGGCTATGTGCTGGAAAAAACCTTCAAAAAGATGTTGGGGTCTTGAAGAGGGGACTTATATGGCAGAAGTCTGATGACAATAGTGGTTTTATTAACAAAATGATTATACAATCAAGAAATGTAAACATGGAGTTCAGTCCAGGGATACTACAACTGACAGACAGAGCATATGAGATAAACATAAACAACTCAATTCCATGTGGTCAGTTTAGCTGCTGCATCACTGTAGGCTTCAGCAAGAGTACACCCTCCCTTGTTAAGCTTGTTAAGTATCCTGGCCACTCCATAAATACAGGTATGGAGTCACATGCACTACCTTTCATTTTAGGCACCAGGTAATGTTGGGGGGAAACAAGGTCAGATGAAAAGGTAGTGAAGAAACCTTTTTAAAATGCATGTGTGTATGTGTATGTGTGTGCATGTGCGTGTGCCTGTGCGTATGTGTATGTGTGTGTGTGTAGTCACGTGCGCGCACACCCACATGTGACACACACGCGAAACAGAAATAAGGTCAAAATGGATTGGCTCTACTGGTAGTAGTGCAATAAAAGTGGAAAGACCCAGAATAATTTTATTTAGGTTAATTTGATTAACTGTGAGTACCAACAGAGGCGTGATTTCAATTTCAGTCGTGATCTTATGAGTATCCCAAGTTGGAAACAAGTGAGTGATTGTAGAGGACTCTCCACATGTGAAGAGATGAGTGACGAGGGATGGCTTTTGATTGTAGGCTGTTGAAAGCAAGCACTTTGTGTGTGTTGTTTGTCTATACTTGTGAGGACCAATTATTGAGAAACTTCCTGTTCTGTGAGGACATTTGTCGTTGTGAGGACATTTTGGGTGGTCCACACAAAGGAAAAATGCAAATTGTGTCTTATTGGTTAAGGTTAAGGTTAGGTGTTAGAGTCAGGGTTAGGCATTAGTTGGCTGTGGGTAAGCTTAGGGGCAGGCTGTAGAGAATGAATGGAAGTCAGTATAATGTCTCCACAAAAATAGTAATACCAACGTGTGTGTGTGTGTGTGTGTGTGTGTGGTCCAAGTGTGCGTGCAAACCGCTTGTGTGCCAACCCTCTGTGTTTCAGTGTTCAGAGTGACTGTGCCATGCTTCCCTGAACGCTCTTATCTCACACACAAATCCACTCGCACCACACAAACATGGCCCCAGTCGAAGATGGCTGATAAAAAGGCTTTCCGATGGCTATGGACTTTAAAAAAAAACTGTCCCGGTCTCATTTTGTTGACCCCGTAGTTCTCATCCAGCAGACCCCCTCTGTCCCTCCTCATCTACTAGTACTTGGGCTCCCAGTCTGCTGTGGGACTCGGTGACACAGCTGAGTGGGGTGCGTGCTGGACTACCTAAAGAGCACTGGAGGGAACAGTGACTTAAGATACGCCATATCTCTCATTTTGCTCTTATTGTGTAAGCTGTGCAGAGAGGGTTAGGGGTCAGAGAGAGTGAGAGCTTTGTAAGTTGGTGCTTCTAGAGTGGTGCCCCCCAGTATTATTTAAGCAGTAATACAACACTGTCCTGCTGCTACCTTCCTATCCCTTAACTGGCTTAACCTGGGTTTACATAGGCTCACATAACTATGAGGACCAGATGTTTGGAGGAAAAGGTGTCATGTGCTCTACATTACTAGGTTATACAGCTGCTAGGAGGTAGGGCTCAGGATGGCATGCTAGCATTGTATTGGTCCATGCTGTGGAGCTACAGGATGTCCAGGGGGCTCAGCAGGGAGAACAGGAGACAAATCACACTTGGGTCCCATGACAACATGAAGTGACTTTATCTCCTATGTGCTTGCTTGCAGGCATCCATTCCTATTTAACATTGATTCTTTGGCTTAGACTGTGTAAATAGCAAGATGTAGCAAGGACTACAAATTGATTTGGGCTGTCTATGTTTAAATATCTTTTGCTAGTGTGTGAAGAGGTGAAGAGTCCTTTTCTGGTAAGGAGTAAGATATGAGGGCCTACTCTGACAGGCCTGCTGTCAAAAAGACAGCATTATTTTTAGCACACTTCTTCAGGTCTGGCATATGGACATTGAATATTACTGGAACAACTTATTTTTGGCACTGGTTTATGTTTTTTTTTTTTTTAATGCTGACACATTATTATTAGTATGTACAGTCCACTCTTTCTTGCCACTGATCAAAGCAATTCATGTTGAGCTTTGAGGCGCAAACTCTGATATTGATTAATGGACTGGCCTAATTTCTGCCAGTAGCACTACAAAAACTTTCCACTGCTCTAATAGTTAAATGGATTATCATTGTTTCATAGACGGCTGAATCATCCTATCTGTAATTTGCTGGCACAAAGTTCAGAGGACTTGTTCCTTTCCAGACTCTGTGCTCATGACGTTACAGGATCTGTCTGCACCAAGAGAGCTATTACTGAGTATTCCTACTGCTGCTCCTTACTTTGTTAAGGACCTGTGGTTTGTTCAGTAGCACCCCAGTCATGCAGGATTTTTTGAGTAGTTTAATTGCATTTATGATTACATTTTTTATCTTTTATTTATTTTTGTTATTTTATCTAGGGAAACATTGTGTCAGACAGGGATTGTTTTTGTTTTTGTTTTTTCAGCACAACCCTGCATGGTCATATAGGTACACACGTTCACACCAGGGAGTTGCGCTGCACACCTATAACAGGAGCTCAATCTACAATGGAGGATGCCCCACTTTAGTATTTATGCTCATAACCATTTAGCCTGATGCCATTTGCTGAATTGTAATTCTTTTGAAAGAAAGATAGCGAGCAAGCCATTATCTTGTGAAATGTATGGTCTTGGTAGGCTACAAACTTTCAGCATTTTATTCAACGTCCATTACATTGCACGAAAAAGGCCTTGACACCATAACACAACCAACAATTTATCTAAATAAACAATTAGACATCCATTTTAATTTTCCTGCTGCAGTCCACCTTTGTATCCTGAGTCCTGACCCTGTCTTTCAGGACTGCTCCTCTGTTTGGCTACTTCTCACACTAAAACACTGACCCAGTGGCCTCTGCTCATTGTAATGTGCAAGGGAATTGACAAGCCAGATGTTATCTCATCTCTCATTGCGTCAGACTGGGTGAGAGGAATGACAATTTGACCAGTCAGCCTTGTTATATTGATGGGAGTGAGGGAGGGGAAAGGGAAGGGTCAGTGGAAGTGGAAGGGAAAGTTCTTCTGAGACTGTGTGTGTGTGTGTGTGTGTGTGTGTGTGTGTGTGTGTGTGTGTGTGTGTGTGTGTGTGTGTGTGTGTGTGTGCGCGCGTGTGTGTGTGTGTGCATGTGTGTGTGCGTGCGTGCGTGTGATGGGAGCTGACCAACTAAAAAGATAGTGTGTGATCAAAATTGGAGTCTGCTCCTGGAAGCACATCGACTCACTCAAATGTGTAGATCCACACAGGCACATACACACACACACATACACACGCTGTGGTTGCCTGTAAACAGCTATCCTAGTATTATAGATTGTTGATTGAAGAGAGATGGAAAGGTGGGGTGTTTTATTTCCGACAGGAACAGAGCTACCATAAAACCGCATTGCATTGGAGCTCAGAGAGAAATCAGAGAGGAAAAGGGAGGGAGGGAGGAAGTGAGAGTGAGAGTGTGTGTTTTTGGCAGGGGGTCTAAAGCGCTGTAATCTTTTGTTGCCTGACATTCTCAGGTACCATGGTTACAGGTTAGCAGAGCACAGTGGTGCTATAATGTCATTAACACTTTGTTAGATCAGGGGTGATCTAAATGAGACAAGCTTTTCCTTGGCAGAAGGCATTCAAACAGCCTAGAAAGCCAGACCCTCATAGGTCAGGTTAAGTTTTATCCAGAAATTAGATGCTGAATGTTTGCTTGTACAAAAAATGGAGTAAATGTCACAAATAATGAGCTTTGTCATGTAATGTTTTTATGACAAAGTTCCAGTCAATTATAAATGAGTTTCTCTTTTGGAAGCACTGATGTCGGTACATGTAGAGTTTCCCTTTGTATTGCCGCACAGTAGTGTTTCCTCTGTATTCATTTAGTAGTGGTGCACCCCCAAAGCAAGGAAACTGCCACCACTGCAAGAGGAAATGCAAAATCTAGTCTTACTATTATCTAAAACTGAAACAAGTGTGTTTTAGAAGTCATGGTTTTATTGATTATAGCATGGTTCAAAACCTTTAACACCAGAACCTCAACTTGATGCATAACTAGGACCCAAACAGGAACAGACATGGGGCAAAACTAGAATTATCGGCCAAAGCACCACATCAACAAACAAATTACAGAGGAAACACTGCACAGTATAGACGATGTATAGTATTATGGCTTTGACTAATATGAAAATGTCTATGATTTGTGAAATACTTTTTTAGTTGTTTTTTAAGTCTGCATTTCCTTTTGAAGTGGTCTAAACAATTAGAGTCATGCCATGAAAGGCCTGTTGGATCTTCCACTGATTTCTGATGTTATTACTTCATATAACTGATGAGTTTATTTGCATTGTGAAATTAATTAAATGGCATTCAAATCACAGTCATTGTGGCGATAATGTATTCTTTTCATATTGTAGCCTATAATTAAAATGAATTCAGTACATTGTTCAACCCTACTGCCTAAGGCACAGAGAGGGTGTACAAGGACCCCAGAATAGTCTTCATTTGTCTGACTCAACAAGCTATCCTATTAGATGGAATTAGGACTGTCCCATATCATATCAATAGCAGCATATAACTGTACACAAAAAAAAATGTCATATCATGATATCAGCGATATAGCAGTATGATGACAGTATAGCAACATGATGTCATGGTGACAAATTTGCATATCCTGGCGTGCAGCCTACAGCTTTCTCTCACCACCAGAACAAACATGGCTGAAAGCCCTGACTCTATATGCCCTCCCCTCTGTCTAAAACATTCCTTGCTCTCTCTGGAGCTACCTTTATGTTTGCATTTTGACTTATGTTGTCACTTTGTAGTTTGCACTTCTAAATGCTGTTGCATTCACCAATAAAACATTGCTCAGTATTTATTTATTTATTTATTTTATATAATCTTGAGTATTGTTACTGCAAATTGTCCTTCATTGTTGTGGTATTGTTTTAAGGCTATATCGCCCATCCCTAGATGGAATTGGAATAGATGATATAGCATCCAGACAAAAAAGCCGTACACTTGAAAATGTATTTTAGAGTGGGAAATTGCCACCAGCCAACTGCTAAGTCTGTGGCTGGTGAGTTGATGTGCTCTTTCCGCAACCTCAACAGGTAGCATCAGTTGTTTGGAGGTTACTTTGTATTCTGAAAACCTTGGCTGGTAAACTTGGGAATCAAACTGTTTTTGCAGCCAGTGGACCAAAAAAAAAGTTTCCTGCCCTGCTTTTGGTCTGGGTTTGTTTTTATCTTTTAGGTCTATCCTCTTGAAAAAAGGGATCAAAATAATAGAGGCCTCTTGGAAGCATAAGTGTGGGGCCGACCTGAGGGGTGTGCAGGTTGGGAAAGGTTTTGTGTGCACGAATCACAGCTGGTGGTGTGCCTTCTGTAGATAACTAGGTATATATCATTGAGGCCTCTGCCCATCCTCTAATCCTCTCCCACACCCCCGCCTCCCTCTTCTCTCTTTCTCCCTGGCCTAAGTATAATATCTAGCTCGTCTCAGACACATTCATCAGCCCCCTGAGTGGCTTTTTACAGATTAACAGTGGATGGAGTTTAGAGGCTGCAACCTCACACTGATCACTCAGTGTTTAACTTAGGCTGTCTTTCAGTGTACCAGCACTGCTTTAGACTTTGAGATCTGTGTGGAAATCTCAAGACGGGCTACAGACTTGAGTGAGAGAGAGATTGCGTGTTGTTGTGTCAGAAGTGTCGTGATTTGTAGCTGATGATCCAGTGCTCAAGAGAGGCTGCGGTGACTGTGGTTTGTCCAGGAGATGCATGAAGGTTTCTTGGTATGTTCCTGTACAAAGCCCTTAAACACAGAGATGAAGAGGAGGACATCCAGGTACAGATTCAATGGCTCGTTTTCACTGGTCAAGTGTTGGAATGACCTGTTTGATTGGATGTTTCTGTAAGACTGTTAGTCATGAAACTGTGGGCGCTAGGGATAGAATTCTGGGCACGAGGCATGGAACTTTGGGTGCTTGAGATAGAATTCTGGACACTATGGACAGAATTCTTGGCACTAGGGTTAGAATTCTGAATGACATGGAGAGAATTGGAGGCACTAGAATATAATTCTGGACACTGTACAGAATTCTAGGCACTAGAGTTAGAATTCTAAATGCTACAGATAGAATTCTTGCCATTAGGGATAGAATTTTTGACTCTACGGACAGAATTCTAGGCACTAGGGATAGAATTCTCGACATTAGGGTTGGAAGTTTGGGTCGTAGGTATAGAATTCTTGACACTAAGGAATGAATTCTAGGCACTAGGAATACAATTCTACATGCAAGAGGTGGAACACGAGACATAATTTAAACCCTAACCCTAACCTCCATTTCATGCAGGCTCACTCACTTCTGTCTCTATATTACATCTATTAAACCACACGCAGGCTTTGGCTAGTGAAGAGAATTTCCCTCTAGCCCCAGTAGAAAAGGACTAGCAGCAGACTATCCAGTTCATAACATTTCAATCCCTGGATGTTGTAATACCGTTGTTATTGAACTACAGGAATAGTTGAAAGGCTTTGGTGTAAAGTAGCCTTACTGTATTGGGTAATCTTCTTGGGTATCGGTGGGTAGCGTGGAGAGGTTTTCAGGTTTCCCTCTTTGTGCCGGGAGGGATTAATGGCACTAATCACTTGTGGGTCCCTCTGAGCTTTATTGGAAGAACAATAAGGCATGAGACATTAATTGAAAATTCTTGTGTCATAAATCCTTGTTTTTACAAAACCACAATACAGTATGCGGTTACTATGTATTGCATCTTAAAACATTGGCAAACAGCTCCAGCAACCTCCTCAACTGTAGACTGCAGTCATCCCCTTTTTTTCTACTTTTGTTTTTATTTTATTAAGCCTCCCCCTAATCTTTTTGATTTTCATAGACTAAATCCTGGATTAAGAGGTCACTCGCTCCCTTTTGCCATTTTAGGATGTTTGGAGTTCATTATTCTCACAGAAAATCATGTGGACCATTTATAGTGCTAAGGGAGACAATTTGCCACTTAGTGGTTTGGATCTGAAAGTGCACATTGGTTATTTGTTCTATCCCATGTTCATTTAACTTGCTTAACTTGTCTGTGAAACAATAATGAGTGTAATGTCAGCACTGTTTGATTTAACATTTCAACCGGTTAGGCCTACTAGATGAGAGTATTTCTATAATATTTCCAACAGTTTGCTTAGTAACTGGGAATCATCAAAAGCGAACATTTCACAGCAGTAAATACAATTGTGGAGAGCATCAACCCTGTCAGCTGACTAGTTTTAACAAGATTCTACTGTTTTTCTTTCTTTACAGTCCCAGAAACCCTGGATAGAAAGCACTTTCACCAAGAGGGAATGTGTATACATACTTCCAGTGTCAAAAGACCCCCACAGGTACGTGTTTTTGTGTCAGCCCCAGCTTAGACTTGGTGTGCTTTGTGGTGCTGGCCATAGTAACAGAGTAATTGTATGGTGTGTGTCAAAGTAAGCCCAAACCCTAACCACTACTCTCCAAAGGGTAAATGAGGCTGTTCCACATGATCTTAGTGTTTATGTCTATCACTGTAATTACAGCTTCAAGTGAGAGGCAGGGCCTGTGATGAATAGTTGCATCATATTTTCTTCCAGTGTTAGGAATGAGATTTCATATTGATTTGTCATTTGGATTTTCTTGATGCAAGTCTCCTATTTACTTCTATTGGTGAATCCTGAATTCTTGTTTTTTTTTTCTATTTCTATATGTTAAGAACTGATATGAATGTTATTTTCTCAAGTATAGTAGGTATTTTTATGCAAACATACTGGAATTTGACACAGTAGTGCTAGGATTTTATGTGCGGTACAGCAAGTGGCACTGGCCTTGATGTAACTGTGAAGGAATAGGAAAGATAGTAGAAGAAAAATAACTTTACTGTTTGTAAAATTCTGTGATTTGACATTATAAAAAGTAGTTTCCCACAGTCATTGTATGTTCAGCAGACTCCATTGAGCATTAGCCATCTGTTTTCAGTTATACTGTCAAGAAAATGCATTTTTCTTCCTTCCTCTAGTAAACTGGCATTGATACTTAGTTACTCTCCCCATGTTTTCTTTTACATCAATTATTTGCCACTGGCTTTTCTCCACTAACTATGGGCAGCCCTAGAGGTGTTAGTGAATGCAGTCCTATGTAACAGTAGGCCAGAGGCTTGCATATGACTGACTGTGATCAAAGTGACAGTTCACTTGGCAGGTTTCATAACCCTTCCTTGGTTAAAGGCCAGTCTGACCAGGCCATTTGCCCAGTTGACAGATAACTCTCCTAAATGTCCTCAAACAACGTGGCATTTCTTTCTAGCTTTGGAAAGATTATCCCTCATGTTGAGCCTCTGATACAACTATATTTATTGGATAGTTACAAATTCACTCTCTGTTTTGCTGGTTCTGTTTTTTCTTTTTAAATTAGTGATTTATTATCCAGATGAATCATGTTGATGTTGAATTTCTTGCAGATGCCTTCCAGGATGCCAGATCTGCCAACAGTTGGTGCGGTAAGTATTTGTTTGGTCGTCATCGTATCTCACTCTCTATTGCCTGACAGGATTAGCCTGAGAAAATCCACGCCAGCTTGTTACGCCAGAAAAACCTTGCAGGGAAATTCTTTTACAGTGTAATTCCGACGTACAACACCCCTTTCCAGGAAACAATTAGCTTCCAGGCTTTGTGTGTCAGGATACACATTCTCACTTAAGGTAATTGGAGGGAGCTGAGAGAGCGAAAAAAAAAATACTACTGGCCCAAATTTGGCATGCAATCACAGTAATGTATAATAGAATATAACTTACAATAATCACTGTATTGATATGGCACTTTTCCAAGGCACATATGGTATAGGTATGGTTAATCTACACTGTAACAAATATGTTAAACCTTGTGATCACAGTTGTTTGCCAGGAAAAAAGTTTACTGGTTTAGGTGTTGTGTAGCACTTATGTTGGAGCTTTGGAAAATGTTTGTTTGGGATATTGATAGTAAAATACTGATCCTGTGTAGTTCAAGAGTATTTATTTGTATACTCCAAAAACTAGGGTTTCATCCTGAATTCTTCTGAAACAAAAAATGAGCCAGTCAGAACCTTAAAAAAAAGAATCCCTGATTAAAAGGTTCTTTGAATGCACTCCTTAGGTTGAAGGTTCACGAAAAAACAATCAGAGGTCATAAAGCTTTTTTGAAGGGGTTTGAGGATTCCTCTTGGATTCACTTAACATTTACAATCTAAAAAACATTTTATTTTTTAGATGTAGGCCTGTGTTTTGACTTACGATTCAAACAGCCAGTTCTCAAAAGTCAAAGAAATCTGCCGTCACAGAGTCACTATCAGCACTATGACGTTTTCAATTTTAGGCTTTTATTTGACGAGCCAACCAAATGTTTTTCTCTATCAGGAATAAAATATAAGTTACTAAAACAGCTTATCAACATTGCTGGTGTTCTTTATTAAGCCAAGGGCTGCTGCTTGAAACAGAATAATGAGCCTCTTTATGATTAGAGGGACACATTGGTCTCAATCAGCAGTGTGGTCAGCGGTAATAAATTGTGAACTTAATGGTTGACCTGGCAAATTTTTTTTTTCAGTTCCTGATGAGGGATAAGAGACTAAAACTCAAAATGTTATGGCATGGTTTTAATTTCTGCTCTTTGTACCATGCATCAGTGTTTTGTTCTTTGTTAGATGGTAGAAATTAAATTTCTTGTATATATTGTATTATAAATATTGTTTCTACAGGATACACTGTGTTCTGTAGTTATGTCTCTTTACCACAAAAACAAATTGTATTTTACTTGTACTTGCCAAATAAAGCGAATGTGGCTCCTGTGCAGGTGCTGCTGTGGGCGGCTGGTGCGACAGCATGTTGGCTTCACGGCCAGTCTGGCCATGAAGTACTCGGACGTGAAGCTGGGTGACAACCCCAACCTGTCCCTGCCCGAGCTGGAGGAGTGGTCAGTGGAAAAACACACAGAGGAGAGTCCCACTGACGCCTATGGTGTCATCAACTTCCAGGGAGGGTCCCACTCTTACAGAGCCAAGGTAGGAGGGCAAATTCTTCTCTGCTGGAGGGAACATTGTTCTGAGACAAAAAACAGACTTGTAGGTCTTGAGATAACAACATGGATTGTGGAAAAAGGGTGTAACACGGAACTTCAGAGGTGTTTTGTACCTTGTATATTAGCTGAGGTCCCATGATGAGAGTTGGTCTAGTTCATTTGAGTCTTGTGGGGTAGTTCAGTTGGTAGGATTTCTTAGATTACAGGACAAATAATCATGAAGAACATTGTGTTGTTCACAATGAAAACTCAGCTCGTATAGCTATAAGACAACCTACCAACATTCAAGTTTAATTTGACAAATTACTGAAAATGTTTAGAATAATGTTGAGATAATTTTAGTTAACTGTCTGACCAAGTAATACTGTTTGCAGTACTCCACATTTGAAAGCTAACCAAGGGTAGTATAGCTTCTGAAACCCTCACGGTAAAAGGATCATGGCCAAAGTCTCTTCCCTGTGTGTATGACACGTGCCCAGTATCACACAGTGGAATTAAATCTAAGAGGAAGTTCCCTACTTAAATTTAATACTAGTCATACTCACAAGGAGAGCTGTTGGCCAGCTTCTAACACCCCTTGTGTGTGTGCATATGTGCATGCTTGTGTGTGTCTGGTTTTGCGAATGTGGTCAGTATGTGCGTCTGTCCCACGACTCGCGGCCGGAGAACATTCTGCGTCTGATGCTGAAGGAGTGGCAGATGGAGCTCCCGAAGATCCTCATCTCGGTCCACGGAGGAATTCAGAACTTTGATCTGCATCCGCGCATCAAACAGGTTGTGGGCAAGGGCTTGATCAAAGCTGCTGTCACCACAGGGGCCTGGATCCTCACTGGTGGAGTCAACACAGGTACACACAGTCAGAGCGGAAGCCAGCGCAGGGTTCCCAGTGGTCATGGAGGTTCTTGAGTTTCAGTGAATTTAGAGATGCGTATTCCAGACAGAGAAGGCAGTAAAGCTTGATAGATTTCCAGGGCAAGTAAGGCAATAACAGGGAATTTTATAAATGAATCACTTGGAATATGCCAAAATGTATTTTCCAACAAGCTTTACATGATTTTTGAATTAGATGGTGGTTTTTAGCTGTTTTTGTCCACATCCAGGCCAACAAGTGATTACTACATTAGCACTTTTCTTTGAAAAACAACAGTAAAATCCAGGGTGGAATGAAATGCACAGAGCACTGAAACAAGATGAAAAGTCATGGAATTTTAAAAATAATAATAATAAACTTTATTTATATAGCACTATTCATGTCATAGAATTCAGCTCACAGTGCTTTACAAGAGACAAAATTAAAGTCAAACAGACATTTAAGTAGATGCAAGTAGCAAAATATAAAAGACAGATAAAACAACAAATCTCAAGAGAAGATAATAAAAAGATATTATAGTATAAAATAATTAAGTATAAAACAAAAATGCAACAAGTTAAAAGAAATACACAAAAGGACTGGTTAGTGTAAGATTGGCTGCACTAGCCAACAGAATTTAAATGGAATGAATTGGAAATTTTATAATGAAAGTATAGTGATATGGCAGCCAGGAAAGGAGAACACACTTAAAACACAGACACACCCCTACACAACTGCACAACCAAAATACAGCAACTCCCAAGGAGCAGATATGCATTAAGGTGGATACCACCCACTAAGCTTTCTCTTATCAGCGCGCTGATGTAGCAGAAGTCCTAATACCAGGCTCTAAGCGTGTCATTTAGCTGTGTGTCACAGCCGAGGTGTGTCTGCAGCCACAGCGCAGTGTCAAGATTGTGCGGTCTGATCATAGTGTTTAAATCATTACTCACAGGGTCAATTACGCAGAGCAGTGATTAGTCCTAATGCTGCTCTTGCACCCCGGCCAATTGGGATGAACTCTTGGCACGCAGAGCACTGGAGGATCCGTGGTATTCATTGTGCATGACTCCACGACTAATGCAGAGGATTCCCAATATTTCCCACAGGAAGCATTTAAAATGGGCTCATTTTGGTGACACTGTTACTGCTGTCGTGGTCATTCATGTCTCTCTTTACAAAGATCATGTTACTGGTGTCAATTATTTTTTGCTTTTGTTTGTCATGAATTTGCATCAAAATGTGACCCATTTGGAGTCATTTTTATCTCATTTAAACTCCAAGTCACTAATCGAAATTTGAATCTTGAGGATTTTTGGACTGGCAAAGGATTAAGGAGTGATAAAGGCTTAACTGTTTGATAAAAGCTTTTTTTTTGTGGGCACACTTGACTAATTGAGTCTTGCTTCCTTCCTGAAGGTGTGGCAAAGCACGTGGGCGATGCTCTGAAAGAGCACTGTTCGAGGTCATCAAAGAAAATTTGCACTATCGGGATCGCTCCCTGGGGGGTCATTGAGAACAGGAACGACCTCATCGGGAGAGACGTAAGACACAGCCCTCCACCTGTCTCACATCTCAACTATCTCACTTCTCTGCTCTGTAGTACAAAACTAGCCAAGAAATTGTCAGTACTTTGAAAATGATGGCCTTCACATAAGTGATACCTTTGATATTACTGAAGATTGAGTATTGTTTTGAAGATGGCAGTCATTTTATCATTATTTAGAGGTTTTTTTTTTCTGATGCCACATCATTTCTATCCTCTCTCCATTATTTCCTAAATACTCCCTATCTACTGTTAACCTGCCCCCCCCTTTTCTCTCTTCCCTGCTGCAGGTAATTGCTCCGTATCAGACCCTGCTGAACCCTCTCAGCAAGCTGAACGTTCTCAACAACCTCCATTCCCATTTCCTGCTGGTGGACGATGGGACGGTGGGCAAGTACGGCGCTGAAGTCAAACTGCGCCGGGAGCTGGAGAAGAACATCAATCTCCAGAGAATACATGCACGTAAGACAAACCAGGGATTAAAGTTTTCTGTCACTGCAACAAGATGGTGATTGTTTGGATTGCAGAGAGACAATAGATCATATGAGATTGCGTTTCTCAAAGTTACACTAAATAGAAAGTCCTTTTTCACTCTTATTTGGGCTCCTATTAGCTGGTTGATGCACCTGGTCAGGTTAAGCCCTGATGCAAAAAAAAAAAAAAAAGAGAAGAAGACTTGACTCAAACCTACAATTGAATGCATGGAAAAATAACATTCTTCTGTAAAACCCTAATCTCATAGCTCATAGCTGTTTTACATAAGAGCAGAGGTTAACTAGGCCTAGCCAAAAGGTTCAGTTAAATCCTGCAAACTCATTCAGTAGCAATCATTAACAGTCAGACCCGGATCATATCTTTGCCAAAAATTCCTAGTGTTGGTTTTAACCTGCTTGGAAACACAAAATGGATGGGGTCAACTACAATCAGGACATTCAGAAAGTGTCAGGAAATCTTTTAATCATAGAAAAGAGTTTTTAAAATATTCTTCACTGTAATTATCTAAACTTTTTATAGTTACTAACTTGCTTTATGTGGGAAATCCTCGCAGGTTAAAACAGTAACAAGTAACAAGTACTATATGTAAATACAGAATACATATACTTTACCTTCAGGAGAGCCCTCCTGAAGTGAAGTAAGTTACCATAACACAAGTATGTACCCTCTTGATGGATTTAAATTCCAAGGTACAGTCATTATAGAGTCGGTTTGTCTTTGTGAAGCTGACACAGGGAGATAACAGCAGGCCGGGCGTTATCACAAACTGTCATTAGGCTGAGTACATACAGTATGAAATTAATGGGATTAGGCCTGAAAGGAATAATTAAACCAAATCGTAATCAGGTTGTGTGTGTGTGTGTGTGTGTGTGTGTGTGTGTGTGTGTGTGTGTGTGTGTGTGTTCATACTTGCAGGTATTGG